>OZ025262.1:18500206-18630229 GCA_964019135.1 Arenicola marina
CACCACTAGTACTCCCATTACTGTTGATGCTGGGAATCATATGAGATCAGGGTGTGGGTACTGGAAGTCATGACCTTTTCCCTCCTGGTCCCCAGGTACACATGCAGGGCCTAACAACTTAAGCAGTTGGTGCCACGCCAAAACAACTTTAGCTCATATTAATCTTCTGTGTTTCCACGTTTATATTATCGAGCTGAAACGCCCCAAATATTAGAAAGGAATACTTTTTCCGCTTGTTTTCGCACATGCCGCTTTAAATTCTCGGAGTGAGGAAAGTGACGTCAAAGGGGAATACAAACACATGTGCTTTAAGATAGAGACTCAAATTCTCTCTGCTCATTGGCTTGAACTCAACGAAAAGTATTCAACCATGAGAACACACGCCCTCGACAACAGATGCCTGCACACTGCATCCAAGCTAACCTGTCAATCTTGTGACATCATTGGGGAATTTTCTAACTAACACTCAGATGCAATGCTACCAGAATTAAAACCCGCTGGACCTCACTTTTGCTACTTTGACGAACGCGTTTATAGTGATATCGTGGACTAAACACTGTAAACTCCCATCAAAACAAATTCTTATTTGTTTGTTTTCCTGAAACAGAGTTAACTCTGAGCTGAACAAAATCGTGGCACGAACACATTAATAACAGCCGTCCCGTCGTTGTCATAAAGGACAATCACGAAACAACGTGAACAATTCCACCAACATATCTGTTCAGCGCCGTTATTTCAATCGGATGAAAACTACACATCTCACTCAGTCAGCGTCAAAAACATAAAAGAAACCCGAGATCTGAATACCAACCGTTAAATATCGAATTAAACCAGAAACGATTAATAACCGACACGCTGCGCCACGGATATGGGGGAAGGAGGGGGAGAAGGGGACGAAACTGACCCGCAGAGGAGTCGGGTAATGGTAAATTGCATCTGTACGGTGCTAATCACAGGTGACCTTTTGACTCACCTTTATTATCGCCCTCGTCCCACAGGGTAGAGATACCCAAGGTGGATTCCTCCAGGGTATCGTCATTGTCCAGCTTGGAGTCGTTTAAAGAGGCGTCACTGGGGCAGGACTCCCCATCGCCGTCATAATGCTCGGAATACAGGGACGCGTCCAGATCTATCGTCTCCCACGTGTCATCCATATCTCTTGGTCACGCCTGATTGCCCAGTTTACTGTTATGGCTTAGCCGGATGAAGCGGGAGGTATTTGATCGTCGCTTTAGCACACGTCCAGAATCGCTTTTCACTTCAATCTATATTCGTGATAATAATAAAAATAATAAGTCTTTGCGCAGATTTGGATCGCGTTTCAGTCAGATATAATAATAGTATATTGCCATTTGTCTTTAGCAATATCTAAGTTTGCAAAGTATATTATTTTTCTTTGCAATATCTAAGTTTGCAAAGAATATTATTTTTCTTTGCAATATCTAAGTTTGCAAATATATTATTTTTCTTTGCAATATCTGTATCAATAGCAAGGTCTAAAACTTTTGTAACAATACTAGGTTATGACCCCCAAGGAAGGGTGTTAATTGCGAGATTTCAGGTCAGGAGAATCAATATTGACCCCCCAACTTCCGTAATTACGGCTTTCCGCGATAACACAATGGCGCTCTAGTTAATAATTCAAAGGCGCGACAAAAGAGTTTGCGTTCTCCTTGAACGCGGACACCTCGGTTCTGCGGGCGTCGAGAAGACTACAATGGCCCTCCAAGCAGGTTCGGGCAGCGCAGACGTCAAACCGCGTCTCAAATCTCTGTCGATGTATCCGTCCGTATGCTAACGAGTCGCGTTGTCCTGTGTCGCTGCCTTATGCGGGCACGGGGGTCTGTTCACCCTATTATACCGGTAAGGAACCCCATCTGCGCTTTTCAATGGCACCCGATTTAACTCCTTTGTTTCGCAATCGGTGGCACATTTGTGAATGACGGATCAGCTACTTGAAAGGCGGTGATCGACTTCAATAGGTTCAAGCGGTATGCACGCGGATCGATGTCAGGATATATAGGGGCGTAAATAAACAAGTGCAGAAATCAAAACCCTCACAATGGAATGGTATAACACTTTGTTGGTTGGCCGGTAAGCCTGGGTAAACAATAACACTCGACAAACCGTTATTGTATCGAGTACCGGGCTTAACAGCCAAGCCTTTATGACCGAACGGTTAAGGCGATAGCAGCTCTTAAACTGCATTTGATTCAACAGCTCTAAGTAAACTACATTATTTGATTCAACAGGTCTAAGTAAACTGCAGCGTGGCCTAGCGTTTGTAACCTCGGGGAGAGGTCATTGTATGTCGAACAGGAAACGTTGTCCAGTTGGGATAAGCAAGGAAGACGGGGGGTGAGGAAGGGTCGGTGGGGGGGGGGGTGAACGAATCCTCTGCAAAAATGAAGTATGGGTGTCTTAAGCCACTCCTGTGAACACGCATGTATACAGGCTAAATTGGGCCAGAAACCTCCGGGGATAACAAAATGGAATTGGATTGGATGAAACTTGACCCAGATGTCGGGGCCACGGTTCGAACCCGCGACCTGTTGGTCTGCAGCTCAGAATGCTTACCAACGGAGTTAGGAAAGCTTCTCAAGAAGCCTTCTCGTATGCAAACCCCCCAAAAAACAAGCGTTTGACTTAATTTGGCCAAACGAGCCCCCCCCCCCCCCGACACACACCCCCCATACAATAACAAAATTCCCGTCCTATCGCAAATATAGTTCGGGAAATAGGCGTGATCACGGAACGAATTTAAGAGGTTAGTAGGCTAGAGACGTCATCCTCTATCCAAACCTACAAGTGGACTTTATTGCAGATAAATATGCTTACACCGGCCCCCATTTACGGAATAACTTACTCTCCCGTCAAAACTCCTGGAGGCGGCCAATTCATCAAATGGGGTCGTGATATTTGACCCCGTAATAAATGAAATAGATTCACATCATTTCCGCCAGTAATCACGCAGTCAGCTAGGAGCATCCCCTCATACCCACTAGAATCCCCTTATGCCCTATTGATATTGCAATATTAAACTCGTCAAAACCGTTAGCCAATGTGTTTAGGGGCTAAAATAACGGTCCCAAAGGGTTTTTTCAGCCACTACACTCCAACCCCACTTCTTATTGGCCCTATTAAATAAAGGCTATATATATATATATATATATATATATAGTACTGTACCATGGAAAATATCTTAACCCTACTTGATCGCGGTTTGGGCGTTTTAGCCCACGGAACTTCCGCATTAAGTAGTTAGTCATTGGAGAAGAATAGCTAGCCTCTAAGGCGGAGTGCTTAACGGGGCTCAAGACTTAACAATTGTTTCAGGTCGGGGGTGCGGTTTCAACCCCTCGCATGATACTCGGGCACACAACGCCAGTGCCACTTGTCGGAACAAAGCCGTATATATATCTCTCTCTCTCGATATATATATATATATCTATATACATACACGGACACCTAATTTCAAATGAGAATGGGTCAGCGGGAAACCCTTGGCTTATGGGGAGGCGTCACAAGTCAGTGGGCGCAGGCGGCGGTGGCGGCGACGGGCGAGTCAGAGGCACCTTCCTGAAGGACTTAACCGCGTCAGGTGTGACTGGCGGGGTTAGTTAAACCCGCTTCTAATGAGAAGTAGCGGACAATGTAAACAGCCCAAGCGGTGGCTTTATGCCATTGAATGGCAGTAAAGCACCGATTGGTAAGGATGAGAACGCTTGGTGGTTTGACGTTATTGTGGCGGTATGCATGAGCTTTTAATAGTTCGCATTGTCCCATGGCAAACATTGGATACGGGGAATAAAGGTGATGGGGGGTTGGGGTGGGGGTTCTCGAGGCAGCAACTGAAACTTGATTAGGAAGCATCAGGACAGTTATAGTAAATTTTACAGCCGTCCACAAAGGCCCCCCCCCCCACGCCCACGGCTTCCCCCCGTTCAGCTGTTTGTTTGCGATCTCCAACTACAATTCGACTTTTTAAAGTTGTTTTTTTTATATGCCAAAGTGGATGGGTAATTTCCACAGAAATTGGATATTTGTTCAAGTCAAGAGCGGGGGTGGGAACTGACAGATATAACCACACGGTATAACCACTGCGCAAAGTGTGGGTGGGGGGGGGGGGGGGTCAAGTACAGTCCACTCTCCCTCTCGAAAACGGTACACGGGCCTGATATACTCACCCCCCATCCAATTGGAAAATATGACACTTAAATTAAATTTTGATCGGGTGGTGATGGGAGGAGGTCGCTGTTGACGGGCGGTGATGGGGAGGAGGACGCTGTTGACGGGTGGTGATGGGGAGGAGGACGCTGTTGACGGGTGGTGATGGGGAGGAGGTCGCTGTTGACGGGTGGTGATGGGGAGGAGGTCGCTGTTGACGGGTGGTGATGGGGAGGAGGTCGCTGTTGACGGGTGGTGATGGGGAGGAGGTTGCTGTTGACGGGTGGTAAAGGGGAGGAGGTCGCTGTTGACGGGTGGTGATGGGGAGGAGGTCGCTGTTGACGGGTGGTGATGGGGAGGAGGTCGCTGTTGACGGGTGGTAATAGGGAGGAGGTCGCTGTTGACGGGGGTGATGGGGAGGAGGTCGCTGTTGACGGAGGGTGATGGGGAGGAGGTCGCTGTTGACGGGGAGGAGGTCGCTGTTGACGGGTGATGACGGGGAGGAGGTCGCTGTTGAAGGGTGGTGATGGGGAGGAGGTCGCTGTTAACGGGTGGTGATGGGGAGGAGGTCGCTGTTGACGGGTGGTGATCGGGAGGAGGTCGGTGTTGACGGGTGGTGATCGGGAGGAGGTCGCTGTTGACGGGTAGTGATCGGGAGGAGGTCGCTGTTGACGGGTGGTGACCGGGAGGAGGTCGCTGTTGACGGGGGGTGATAGAGAGGTCGCTGTTGACGGGTGGTGATCAGGAGGAGGTCGCAGTTGACGGGTGGTGATTGAGAGGAGGTCGTTGTTGACGAGTGATGACAAGGGAGGAGGTCGCTGTTGACGGGGGGTGATGGGGAGGAGGTCGCTGTTGACGGGGAGGAGGTCGCTGTTGACGGGTGATGACGGGGAGGAGGTCGCTGTTGAGGGGTGGTGATGGGGAGGAGGTCGCTGTTAACGGGTGGTGATGGGGAGGAGGTCGCTGTTGACGGGTGGTGATCGGGAGGAGGTCGGTGTTGACGGGTGGTGATCGGGAGGAGGTCGCTGTTGACGGGTAGTGATCGGGAGGAGGTCGCTGTTGACGGGTGGTGACCGGGAGGAGGTCGCTGTTGACGGGGGGTGATAGAGAGGTCGCTGTTGACGGGTGGTGATCAGGAGGAGGTCGCAGTTGACGGGTGGTGATGGAGAGGTCGCTGTTGACAGGTGGTGCTGGGGAGGTCGCTGTTGACGGGTGGTGATGGGGAGGAGGTCGTTGTTGACGAGTGATGACAAGGGAGGAGGTCGGTGTTGACGGGTGGTGATCAGGAGGAAGTCGGTGTTGACGGGTGGTGATGGGGATGAGGTCTGTGTTGACGGGTGGTGATCGGGAGGAGGTCGCTGTTGACGGGTAGTGATCGGGAGGAGGTCGCTGTTGACGGGTGGTGACCGGGAGGAGGTCGCTGTTGACGGGGGGTGATAGAGAGGTCGCTGTTGACGGGTGGTGATCGGGAGGAGGTCGCAGTTGACGGGTGGTGATCGGGAGGAGGTCGCGGTTGACGGGTGGTGATGGACAGGTCGCTGTTGACAGGCGGTGATAAGGAGGAGGTTGCTGTTGGCGGGTGGTGATGGGGAGGTCGCTGTTGACGGGTGGTGATGGGGAGGTCACTGTTGACGGGTGGTGATGGGGAGGAGGTCGCTGTTGACGGGTGGTGATGGGGAGGAGGTCACTGTTGACGGGTGGTGATGGGGAGGAGGTCGCTGTTGATGGGGGTGATGGGGAGGTCGCTGTTGACGGGGGTGATGGGGAGGTCGCTGTTGACGGGTGGTGATCGGGAGGAGGTCGCTGTTGACGGGTGGTGATAGGGAGGTCGCTGTTGACGGGTGGTGATCAGGAGGAGGTCGCAGTTGACGGGTGGTGATGGAGAGGTCGCTGTTGACAGGTGGTGATGGGGGAGGTCGCTGTTGACGGGTGGTGATGGGGAGGAGGTCGTTGTTGACGAGTGATGACAAGAGAGGAGGTCGGTGTTGACGGGTGGTGATCAGGAGGAGGTCGGTGTTGACGGGTGGTGATGGGGATGAGGTCTGTGTTGACGGGTGGTGATCGGGAGGAGGTCGCTGTTGACGGGTAGTGATCGGGAGGAGGTCGCTGTTGACGGGTGGTGACCGGGAGGAGGTCGCTGTTGACGGGGGGTGATAGAGAGGTCGCTGTTGACGGGTGGTGATCGGGAGGAGGTCGCTGTTGACGGGTGGTGATCGGGAGGAGGTCGCGGTTGACGGGTGGTGATGGACAGGTCGCTGTTGACAGGTGGTGATGGGGAGGAGGTCGCTGTTGGCGGGTGGTGATGGGGAGGTCGCTGTTGACGGGTGGTGATGGGGATGAGGTCTGTGTTGACGGGTGGTGATGGGGAGGAAGTCGCTGTTGACGGGTGGTGATGGGGAGGAGGTCACTGTTGACGGGTGGTGATGGGGAGGAGGTCGCTGTTGATGGGGGTGATGGGGAGGTCGCTGTTGACGGGTGGTGATAGGGAGGAGGATGCTGTTGACGGGTGGTGATGGGCAGGAGGTCGCTGTTGACGGGTGGTGATGGGGAGGAGATCGCCGTTGACGGGCGGTGATGGGGAGGAGGTCGCTGTTGACGGGGGGTGATGGGGAGGAGGTCGCTGTTGACGGGGGGGGGGGGTGATGGGGAGGAGGTCGCTGTTGACGGGGGGTGGTGGGCAGGAGGTCGCTGTTGACGGGGGTTGATGGGGACCCGGAGGAGGTCGCTGTTGGCGGGTGGTGATGGGGAGGAGGTCGCTGTTGACGGGGGGTGATGGGGAGGAGGCCGCTGTTGACGGGGGATGATGGGGAGGAGGTCGCTGTTGACGGGGGGTGATGGGGAGGAGGTCGCTATGGGCAATGAGTGATGGATGTAGTATACGGACGAGTAGATGGATGAAAGTTATTTAAAGGTTAAGCATTTCTTTTACTTAACAATGGCTTTTAGTGAGCAGCAAGATGATTTATACCACAAATGTTAAATAATACTGGACGAGACGCTCACAGAACGAAGGACAAAGTACCCTGGAATCACTTCTCTGGCTACACATGGCCACCGTCACTTGGGGCCGTATCCATAAACAACGAGTAACACAAAAGACGCATTCTCGTCGTAGCCTCTTCATCTCGTCGTGGTGGTGCTCATGATTAAAATATCATATACAATAGAAATTTTAGAACGTTTAAAAAATTGTGAACGCGGCCATCCCTTGACAAAAGCTCCACTTAGCGCTAAGTAGATTTGCCTAGCCGTAGTGTGATCTATGAACACGTCCCTGTACACTAATCGTTAATAACACTAAAACACAAGGAGGGGGGGGGGGGCGTTCCACGACAATATAGTAGTAATCTGTATGTGTACATAATGTATTAATTAGGGGCGTTACGACGGGAAAGTCGCACTTTCGCATCCCACAGTGCACGAGTGTAAAACAAGCGGTGACAAAGCTGTTATAAGCAAGACAAACTTGAATGATATAAAGTCACCGGTGGGTTAAATGTCCTGGCACGCATGATTAGACAGCAATTCCGAACGCCACGAGTGTAGAAGCAGATTAGAGGTTCAGCTATATAACAAGAAAACACATGGACCTAACGGCAAAATTAGTAAAAAGCGAGTCCACCGAAGAAAGACCGCTATTTGTATTAACATGTATGAACACATGTATGTGTGTGTAGGGGCAGAGGGGGGGGGGAGGGGGGAGGAAGGAGGGGGAGGGAGTGTGAGGGGAAAGGGGAGAGGCGGAGGGGCAGTTGTCATATTCGATCAGAATCCACAGCCATCAAGGTAACCAAGGTGAGCCGTTGAACCGCGAGGGGCTAACCTGGGTGGTTAAATAATAACGGGCTCTACAACACTCTTCCCCTTTATTGTGGGTGAACATTCTACTAATCTTAGATATATGCATGTATATTGTGTATAACGCAAAGGTCAAACGATTTCACGCCTCGTAAATGAGCATCTAATGACAGAGGAGGGGTCATTGCTGTATGTAACAGATAGAAAGACGGCTGTAGCCGCCTGGAAGTGCGAATTGAATACTTGAGAGAACTCCCAGCGGGCGCCTGGGGAATGTGACGTAATCAATGTCGTAAAAAGGGAGTGGAAACGAGCCTCGGTTTGGGTTATCTATTGTTACAGCGCACTGCCGGTGAGAGGCCCAATTCTGTGAGGCAATGACTAACAGATCCGACGCCCTCAAAACTGGAGCAATTCGCGGGGCGACAGTTGGCCGGAAGAATGGGGGAGGGCGAAGGTGTGGAGAGAGGGGGGGGGGGGTGGGAGGTGGAGGGGGGAAGAATGGAGAGTGTATTAATAAAAGAGCCTGCCTTTGAAGTTCTTGCCTAAAACGGAGGCCAACCCCGGAGATATAGGTCGGTAAATAACATAGGGGACGTGGGTTTCCCGTCATAAATTGACGACCGGGTTCTACGCCCAGTGCAACGGGGTGCCTGGCAGATCCGGGTCAAAGGGCCCTATACCCCACCCGCCACCCCTCACCCCAGGGCCTTGTCTTCTACGGCTCAAGCTATATATTTGCTTGGGCATAGTTAGCCCAGGGACTTAATTACATTCCCTTTCTAACCCGCGGCCATATGCAATAACGCTTGACTGCATGACATTTTTAACGTTCCCCTCCCTGTTTTTGTTGTTGTAATAACCTTACTAATGGCCTCTTATTTCAATTTTGTGAATAACCCAATGGTTGGGTCACCATGTAATGGTAACTGACTGGCAACGATAAAGTTATTTCGACTTTGAAGTAAATTTCCTGTCCAGAGAGGCGGAGGGCGAACCGTACTTATCATAGGTCGTTGATGCGTGTATGGGTTTGACCATTTAACGGTTTTAACCTATGAAGGTCATATCTCGACAATGGGGTGAGGGTGCAGGAAGGGGGGGGGGGTGAGGGCCGTTACAGCCGAGCCATGTCCTCGAGGGTAATCCATTACTGTTCGTGAAAAGAACATGAAGGAATGAGATAGACACTCGCACCATAGACGCGCACCCCAGACGCCCGGTTTATTGCACGGCGTGGTTGGTAGCCCATCGCTTGAAGCAAAGCCGAGCGCGCTCTCCATGACAAACCAATTGAATCAATAGACATATATATGTCTAACCATGGATGTTTCAATCACTTTGATAAGGGGCTATAAACGATAGTGTAGACCAGACCGTTACACTATTGTTATTTATTACATCATATGAACACTTAATTGTATCTGTAGAGCCGATAGAATGGCAGTATAGGGACAACATGTCGTGCGCTGACGTTAAGCAGGAAAGATAAGATCAGGCCATAGCCGGGTATAACATGTTATTATCGCGTAGAGCACGGCGCGCATGTTGATGTCTGGGAAGCAGGGGTCGGCTGACATCGTTGAAGGCTTAATTAAGATCGTGTCGGGACATTGTCTTCACAACAAATGGGAATACCCGGCTCAGTCCAACGCAAGCCCCAACCGTATTGTTCGGAAGGCTATGGCCCGCTTGCGCTGCCAAAAAAAGTTGCAACAGGAAATCGAGTTGTATAACGGTGCCCAACTGGCCATAAAGAAGTCTTGTCTAATTAATATTCCTGCCAACACGTGGAGCGTTATCTTGCAATGGAGGTCTCCCAGAGCTATTATGCAGACCAGATTTGCCACGCCACGAGCGTCACTTTCAACTATACGGCGTTGCTATATTAGCGAGGCGCAGCGCGTGCGAAGGGAAGTCTGTAATCATGTTAACCGTGGGTCCAACACTTCCGTCGGGTGGTCGTGGTGACCACGCCCCCAAAGCATTGACCCCCGACCGCTGAAAGGCCGGTCCCGCCACCGGGGTAGCACGCGAGATCGTATACCGGGACACGATGCTTTGTCTTCGCCCCGCGGTAATTGCCCTATCAAAGGATATCACATATATTTCCATGAGGTGTATCTATTATATATATCTAACACTATTTCAATTTTTAAAAGTCGTGTCTTTAGATGTAGCGAACCAGTTACAATGGAGGTTAAACGGTCGTGTCACTGATTGCTTTGTAAAACGTGACGACAGACACAATATCCTATTTTGTGGTAATGAACATGAACGTTAATCTAATGTTGTTTTCTATGTATAATGTATGTGGGCATCACCAAACCGAGACGAATTGATACCATCCACCGTTTTGCGCAACTTACGACAAATCCATACATTTCTAGGTTGATATGCGCGGCTTGACCCAAAAACTGGGTTGGTTGCTAAATTGCCAGGCGCAATAAGGTAAATATCCGAAGGGCACTGATTTAAAAAAAAATTGAAACCTCCAGTAGTTGATCCTAACAACTGTAAAATGTAGTAGACCAAGCTGGCCCACAAAGCTTCAAGAATGTTCAAAGGATAAGAGATAACGCGATAAGAAGATTTGTGGTATCGGTGCAAATCAATGGCAGACTTTGCCGATCCGTATGAGATGGGGGACACTTTTCGTCCGACGTGGAATGATCCACCTGACCACGATGACTTATGGCTCGAGAAACTGCACATCAAAGGTCAGACTAGGAGGCCAAGTGAGAGTCAGGGGCCAGCACTCTCAGTGTCAAAATGCTTTGTTCGGTCACCGGCGCAAATCAAGGTCACATGCAGCATCATTCAGATTATGCTGCATCCGAAACCTAGTAACTCCGCCATCACTAGGTTTTGGAGATGGAACTACATTCAGATGACTCATAACATTTATAACGAGAGGTACAAATCCAGCGGTTTTGGGGACTAGCTTGAAGAACATAGAAGCTGTAGCCTCCCACTCTAGTCTCAGGTATATATATATGGTGGTAGGATGGCGGTAGGGGGTTCCTGCGGGGGGCGGAATTGGGGGGGGGGGGTGGGGGACTGAAGAAATTGACGAGTCTTCGACGAGTGGGGTATCGTCCAAAAACGACTACGAGAGAGAGACAATGCGAGACAGGGGGGGTGGGGGGGGGGGGTCATGGCAGCGGATGGGGGATTACTCCTCCCCGCCACATCCTACAGGATCCACCACCACAGACTACTGGCCTACGTCATACATAGAAGGGGTAGGGTTGTGAGTGACGTAGTAAAGTAAAAGTAGTAAAAGTTACGCCCCCCCCACGCCCCCTCCCTTTAGTTCCAATGTGGCTGGGTCTGGGAGCCTTGAATCCTGATAACGACGGGGGGGGGGAGGCTAACAAACGTGACGACGGGCTCCAAAACTTAATGACTAAGTGGTGGGCATGAGGGGGGGGGGGGGTGCGGCTTCAACGTGGGGGTGGGTCGCTGGATCCGCCCGTGGGGTCTCACGGCCTTATCCCATTTTTTTTATCTCCTGCACTCCCTCTAGGCTGTAGTGTAGGGCTAGATCCATGATATCTATAGTGCAGAGGATGTCCCACTGGCAACACATATATATATTTATAAAATAAGACTACAAAGGTTTAATAGCATATATATCTGTGTAGATCTATGTTATGTTACAACAGTGACACTGATATATATAGCCAGTTTGGCTTTGTGGTGCAAAGGCTATGTCTACGGCCACAGGAACCCCAAACGCCGGTGGCAGGGTGTGTTGGGGGGGGGGGGGGGGGGCGGAGGGGGAGGTCCACGCGAGAGAAATAATCTATATCGTGTCGACCCACCTTCCGCCCCCCCCCCCCCCTCCCTCCCCCCGGCGTTTGGTGTTTCTGTGTTATGGCTTACAAAATCATATGGGACTCCCAGATATAGGGTATCTAACTTATAACCCTCTCAGTTTCTGGCTCTTCGGTGGATCTAGGGCAAAGGGAAAGATAGGGCGGGGTGCTTCGGCCGATAGCCCCCCCCCCCCCCCTTCCCCCCTGGAACCACCTACTGTACCTGTCACATGGCACACCAGCCGTGGGGCGATGTTACAGTCGTTACAGGGCTACACCAACTGGACAGTCATCTTGGTATAGTCAATGATGGGCTAAAGAATATGGCCAGGGGCGGATCCAGGATGGGGGGAGAGGGACCAGACCCCCCTCCTTTTTTTGCGGAATTGTGGCCATCTGTATGATCTGAGGCATGACACGCCCCCCCCCCCCAACCCTCCCCCGTCGTCCTTATTGATGAAGAACGCTATCTGAGGCGGCGTGGACTCCCCCCCCCGGTCGCAAGTGTTAAGTGCAACCCCCCCCCCCCCCCCCATCGTACAAAAACGAGCCCTCTCCCCCCCCCCTAGTCCCATATCCATGGGAGACAGTTTTTCAAATTCCAGAATCCGCCCCTGTATGGTACTGGAGCTAACTCGTTGACTGAAGTATAATGCCACCGCCACGGGCACGGTTGCCGTTACTGGTGCTTACTGAACTAAACTGTGTCAGTAACGACAGCCGTAACCGTTACGGTAAGGCGTAGGCCTAACGTCTAAGACTAACGACACGTCATGCGAAGTCAGTGGAAAGTCGTCGCCTATGACTCAACAGTTCAAGAGAACACTATGCATTGTCGTTTGCCTTGGAAGCTGAAGGTTTGGTATTTATTTATTTGCACTTACCACTCTTTCCTAGGTTTGTTTTGACAGTAAGGCGATACGGCCGGTTGGTTTTCCCAGCTGACCACTTGCTTCGGCACCCCGCTAGGAGTTGAATATGGCGGTCCAATGTTAAAAATGAGACGTTGGTGTTTATTGGTTGAGTGGATAGAACGCGCTTTGTGATTGGCTGAAGTACAAAAACAGTACAAGGTGTGTGCTGTCAGATTTCTCGTCGGCCTGGTGATTATGATTTAGATTAATAGCAACGACTGAACGAGTTATTATTGCAAGACAGTGGTGCTGATTAATTTAGAAGTATGTTATCTAGTCGTTCACTATGTTTACTATGGTAAACTACGGACAAATATCCTAATAAATACGCTATTTGTCCGAGCAACTTATATTATCGCTCACCCAGCACAGCCTGACATTTAGCCTGAATGTTCAGACGGTACAGTCTTGACACTTGTTCTTGTGACTGTAAGCATCAGACTGTCAAACTGTAACGTCTGAACATTCAGGCTACCTGACATTTGGCTTTGCAAACGCGGGTCATTGCTGTCTATCCCGTGTGACGTTTTCTAGGGAAAACCTCTTCCTTGAATTGGGCGACTTGGCCCAAGTCGCCCAATTCAAGGAAGAGGTTTTCCCTAGAAAACGTCACACGGGATAGACAGCAATGACCCGCTTGGGGCTTTGGCGCAAGTGCCCCCAGCCTAGGCAAGCCCGCTTCTCTAGGGGCACAACGGTAACAATGTTAAAATCCTTCGACGTTAGTAGGGAATCGACTGTAGCTTTTATTATAATGTGGGTGCGTACAATTATAGTGCTTACGTATTGTATATACCTTGTTCTATCTTCTGACATCAAGAAAGTGTGTCAACACTAAATTGTTGCAGTCATATTTTCGCGAACAAATGTTGGAGCATGAGACTTTTCCCTACCAACCGCCATGCCACCTGGCGAATCCCGCCACCATTCGAACTATTTGTTGCCTGGGTCTCAAACTTTTTAACAGTCAATGACCTGTGAAAGAGGGTGCTGCTGTTGTCCGTAAGTTCAAAATGAGCGACTGACAAGGCCCTCTAGCGGAGTCATATGTAACGGAGAGGAGGAACCAAGTCGCATTCACAGGTACCAGCATCCGCCAAAAACAAATATGGCGGATGGCTGGTCGGGAACAGTTGTGTACTCCAACATTTCTTCGCGAAAATATAACCGAAACAACCTAGTGTCGACACACTTTATTGATGTCAGATGATAGAACAAGGTATATAGAATACGTAAACACTATGATTGTTCCAGCACACATTATAATAAAAGCTACCGTCGATTCCCTACTAACGTCGAAGGATTTTAACATTGTTACCGTTATGCCCCTAGAGAAGCGGGCTTACCTGGGGGCACTTGCACCAACTTGGGGCTATGCTGTGTACAACTGAGTTTGGTATGTTTTAGTGTAGAAATTTAGGTTGTGGCTCCCCGAGACTTAAGCAATGATAAGGTAGAAGGGTTGACTCACACTGGCAAGGGAGCCTGGAGGGAGATGGTGTAGCAATGCTGCAATAGAATTGTTCTAATTCAGTAATTGTAAATCCCTACACTACAGTCTACACTGTCTACAGAACAGCAGAATGGGGTTGCACTCTCGCCTCAGTGTTTGGTGTATGGACGTTTTACTGAAACAGCTGTATGGGTTAGGTGGGGAGGGGTGGAGGGAAGAGGGGTGCGTAAAGCTAGCAGCTGGATTGATTGGCTGGCCATGTACATACTGGGGCAGCTGGGGATGGAGGCAGGGGAGGTTTACCCTGAAATCTGATGCGAAATTAGATTAATTAGCATGCTTTGACAACAACTCACCCCGAAAAAATTTATCCAATTCAAGTCATGTCTTTCTGGAACATGATGATTCCAATTCAAAGCTCTCCTCCCGCTACTTTTACGCACTCTTGAGCCTCAATTCTTTGTTAGCACAACATTATGCCCATTCTTAGTTACCCTTCTTTACTAGTGTAGATCTCAAATATAGGGCACTTTCAGCTGCAAAAAGGGAAACATTTCAAGCAGTGGTTAAGACAATTTACACCAGGAGATTTTGAAAGGGACACTACATGGAACAGTATTGTGCTATTCAGGCCTTTAACTTGGTGGTGGTTCTGAGGCTAAGCAGAAGTTAACTGCAGACTCCCCTCTGTAGTAGTAGAAGTAAGCTTATGTATCAATATGGTACCAGATAACTGATATCCCCTGGTGGCCTTCCTTTCTGTAGTCCGTATATATTACAAAGATAAAGAACCAAAGCCATCTAGATATGTCTGTTTGTATAAAGTATATGAAAACACCTGTTCAAACTGAGTATATGCTTCTAGAACTGAAGAATAATGCTGTTGAAATCAGGTAGAGGGTGTTGTACAAGTCTATTTCAAGGTACTAACAGGAAATTTAAGTATTAAATTAACTCACAATATTGTGTTTTCTCTGACTTTGGCTCCCATATTTCCTGGAGTCGGTTAGTTCAGATCTATCATGGTTGACTGCTATCCAGACAAAGTTTCTTCTAAGCAATTGAAACTGTTATTTAATTCAGTCATTAGAGAGGTCTGGTGACTGAAACTATAGAATCCTAACAAAAATTACACAGTATATTTGGTCAATGTAGTTTAGGCTTGTATTTTAGTGTTACATCCCTCTCCTTGCATTTGTTTCTGTATGTTTTTTTCAATGTTCAGAGATGTATTTATATATAAGAGTGTGGTCTGTATAATGAGTTATTCATGTTTGGGTCAAGAGAAAATAGATATATATGATGTTGTTTTAATCATACACTTATCATACCTTTTGGTAATAATAATTAATATCATAGATAGATTAAGTATATACCAGCAGAATTCTAGTCAAATAACACTCAGCTTCAGATGCCAGTTCTGTTATTCTGAATTTTCAAAGGGTAAAATATATATGTTTCTACATAAATCTGATATATACTCTTTACTTGACAAGCTGTTAAGTTCTGTTAGTAGTAAGATTATTAAGCCACACCTTTTTATGAAAGAAATTTGATAACTTTGCAACCAAGGCAAAGTTTATAAGCATGTAACTGGCTCATCTTGCAGACTAATGTGATTTACAACATGTTTTTTTTCAATAACTTTACAGCAATATTTACTGGTAGTTATTGCAGGTATTTTCTTTTCCATAGATCAAAGATGCCTGAATCCTGTTGCTTTCGCCAAGTGGATGAGAAGCATGTGTCTGGTGAGGCTGCTCACATGCAATGGTCTCCAAAGATGGATCTCATCGCTATTGCTAATAACCAGGGGGAGGTAAGCATCCAGATATGCTTGTCATGCAGTTGCTATCCACCATTTATATCCACTTTATAATACAACAACATGGAAATGGACAATTTTTGTATTACATGTACCGGTACTTGTTAATATATTCTCAAAATAAAGTTAAGCTGATCATTGACTGTATGATTCAAATTCTATTGCTATATTAGTTATATAAGGTAGTATATATTTATCATCCGTATATCATGATGAGTATGTAGGTTGTATTTGGTAGATTTGTCAACCATGCTGGTGTGTTACAATAAGTAGTTAATCATGCAGAGATCTTCAGGTTAAAAATGTGGCCTTACAATATACATCCCGATATGTTCACATGAAGGTCTTGTCTCTGTCTCCAGGTGATCCTATACAGACTGACCTCGTGGCAGAAAGTATGGACCCTCGCAGTACCAAGTGAGGGTGTCCTGGTCAATGCTTTGGTGTGGAGGCCCGACGGCAAAGGTACCGCTTGTTGTTACACTTGCTGTTACATGTGTTATCGGGGGCGTCAGTGGGTTAGAGCGCTCGCATTGAGCGCTCCCGCCACCTGAGAGCCTAACGGCACGTGGATCGTTGGTTTGAACCCCGCTGTGGTCAAGTTTGTGTGGTTGCAGGTTAAAGATCGCATTTCTTTCCTTCTTTCTCACATTGACGTGATATGTCCAGAATGCCTCATGAATATACAACCATTCACATGTGTAACTGCCGCCATGAGCGGCCTGGTTTCCACCGTAGGCGCGGACACGTATGGTGGTCGATAACTTTAGTATAACTATATAAGTTTGAAAGACTTCTTAAGAATAAATGGCAGATCAAGCAGTCAGGCACGGATTGATGAAGTGGGGGTGGGGGAGGGGGGGGGGGTCACTGTGCGTTCCAAATTCTTACGATCTGGCGGCAGAAGATCCGCCAAAAAATATGGGGGTCCATTGCAAAAAACGGTGTTGGGGGTTTCACATCTTAGCTAGTGTACAGTTATCATTGAGAAAGAGCTTCCTCTCTCAAAGAAAGTGGGGGCGGGCCGCATCTTAGACCCCCTGCCCCACCCCCCACACACACACCCTGAATCGATGAAATGTGTTCTTCCATGGTGGATCCCAAGCTAGTGACGTTGAAGTTTTGTTCGATCGCCGCAGGTAGGCGCCGGAAAAAGTTGTTTGTGCACTGCGTCATCAATCTGTGGGTATTGTTAAACAGTTTCTCAAAACGATAACACTGCTACTGATCGAACGATGCGTCCTATTCATCTTTACACAACAATCTGGAATGTCAGTAGTTCAACCAACTATTGTGTGAGCAGCTAACTTTTTTACAGCTAGCATTTTCCATCGAAAAACAGGCATGTGTTTGGAGTACACGACGTGACTTGGCTTGACTTTCAGTGCTGGCGATCGGCTATTGCAATGGGCAGATCACGCTGAACGACGTGGAGAACTCGCTGAGTCTCCACACGGTGGCGCTCCACACCGCGGTCCACTCCATGGCCTGGATTACCGAGGTGACCGAGGATCGGGTCGGGGAGGTCCCCAAGGCGACGGGCGTTGACCCCCCGGGGCTGGACGCCGGGGAGGGGTTGACTGGGGACTGCTTCCGAGATCAGTCGGCTCATTACCTCCCGCGCCTGCCGCCCTTCTCCAAGAGGTGGGAATTAAGCTCGTGTAGTCACCTGCTGCCGTCCATTTGTTGTCCTGGATTAGAGGAAACTCGTGTAGTCATGACGCCCATGTGGTTTGTCGGACCAATAGAGGAGGATACTCGTAGAAATCGCCCTCACTTAAAGTTGATTATACAGATATTTTCCGCCTATTTCGAAAATTCTGCATTAAAATCTGCAATGGAATGGAGATTAACATTCAAATGCAAGAGAACGGTAAGACCTGTTTCAGATGTAATCATGGTATATATGGCAGGATTAGTCGCCGGCGGATCATACGATGGAAGCTGCATATGCTATGCCACAGATTTGTGTGTAGTGCATCCTGATTGGTTCATTTTGATGATTTGGGTTCATTATTAAGCAGACATCAATTCTCAGTTCTTTACTCGAGGTAGTCATTAAGATGTGTATGCGCTGTTGATAACCTCGTTAAATAAATGAAGTTTACACACACAAAATGTCAATTGGCATGTTTATTACCATTCAAGAGCCTAGTCATTGCCATATATCTGTCATAAATGGTATAGTTGTCTCGTATTCTACTTTCTACTCTCGATAAACATGCAAGGCTTGCTGAAGCCAGATTTGGTGTTACCAGTGGATGATTGCAAGATATACCTGATGTACTTCTAATAAATTTAATGTGTTTTTTTAGTTATGGAACGGTCAATAAGGGGAAGAGGTAAGGATCAAAGAATGCTTGACACTTGTTTTGTCCAGAATTAAAATATTCTTTATAATTACCTCAAATATGCTATATAATTACCTTAAATATGCTTTAGAATTACCTTAAATATGCTTTAGAATTGCCTTTTAAATATGCTTTAGAATTACCTTAAATATTCTTTAGAATTACCTTAAATATGCTTTAGAATCATCTGAAATATTGAATTTTTTTCTAGTGTTTGAACATTAGAAAAATATTGGGAAACACTTGCGTTCAATTTCTCCCATTTTCACTTGTTGCTATGAGCTAAATCGGCTTTCTTAATGATTTTCTGTATGTGTTAATTTCCAGTGAAGACGGCTATGAAGATGCAAAGAAATTGAAGACGCAAACAGAGTAAGAAACTCCCGTCTTGCAGTTTCAGCTCAATGAAAATCCACTAATACGTAGTCGTTATACAAGATTGATCACACACGATAAAAATGTTGTCTTTTAATTGATATTAAAAAAAAAGGTTAATCTTAGAGTGAGGTCGGCTTCCGGCTTATTTTTTGTGTGACATGGAATTTTGAATCTTGTTTTCCAGTTTGAACATCCTGGTCGTGGGTACGGAAGGAGGTCACATCCATATGTACGCCTACGGTGTGTTACCAGTGGGCACTGTCGACGTCAACCCTCACGAGGCGGGAAAGGTACATACAGGCGCCTTCTCTTTGTGTTAGGGCCGCTCCGATAGCTCAGTGGGTTAGAGCGCTCACACTGAGTCCTCTGGCCACCCGAGAGCCTAACGGCACGTGGATCGGTGGTTCGAGCCCCGCTGCGGCCATGTCTGTGTGGTCGCAGGATAAAGATCCCATGTCCTTCTTCGCAAAGATTAGGGGGACATAGCTCTGATCTTCCCTTCCTTCTCCCGTTGACGCGATATGACCAGAATTAGTTAAAAGGGTCGTGAATATAAAACCAACCAACCAACCATTCTTTGTGTCTTCACTGCGAGTAGTGGTTAGCGCACTATGCCGTATATCAACAGGTCTTGGGTTCGACTCCTGGCCTGGGCACCTCCTGTGAGCATAAAAAGCGGCAGCAAACACTGATGCAGTCATTCATTCCAAATGTATGCGTGTTCGCTTCTGGTGTATATTAGTGGCTTCCAAGTCTGGGAATTGTTTTACATAGCACTCCTCTTAGCATCACAGGCCTGTTTCTCATTGTTGTTTTGTCTCATGGTCCCTTTGTGTTCATTGGCCCGGTTTATCCTCATGTATGCACAAAAGTGGCATAAAACGCCAAGCCATTCATCTTTATCCCCAGAAATGGCTATGTCATTGTTTCACTAACATGACTAATTAATTGTGCCTTCCTTCCTTGCTGGCGTATATCTAAATGGACTTATTGTTAAGTGCCAACAATTTGGAGTATTTCTTAAGCATCTAATCCCATTTCGTTACCCAGGAAGCTTTCATGCCTTAGTTTACCCTTCATTTGCACAAACCCCACACTTTATCATCATAGAAGCATTCAACAGGTCGTGGATTCTAACCCTGCATTTTGGGCAGGTTTCAGATTTTCTTCGCACAGTTTTATAAGTTGCCTAAGACATAAATATTTTTCTATTTGCAGATTGGAAGGATCTTCTCTGCCTGCTTGTCGAAGGATCTCCGATTGTTGTCTCTCATCGTTGAAACTTCTATGCCCGGAAAAGAACAAAGCGAAGCGTCTTTGCTCTCGGTAAGTTCCACAGTAAGGTAAGGTTGGACGCTGAGCTTGTCATACTTTACGATTTCGGGAACATATCGCTTTGTTTCTGCAAATAATGTAAATATTAGCGACAATATCTAATATGTATTCCGGATACGTGGGTCAATTATAGCTCCTGTCAGTTTCAAAGTTCCAAGAGCCGTCTAGGTCGACTATTATGAAGCATGATCGATTTCATCACAACGCGATCTTCATAATCGAATTTGAATCGAGTTTAGCATCTTGATATGTCAAAGACGCCTGTCAGAATCACAAGTTAAAATATTTTATGACGTTGCTTTATTTATTGCATATACGATCAAGGTCTTACAAATACTGTCTAGGTCTTACTCCCAATTCACTAGACCCAGGCCCGTCGGATGCGGGGAGGAGTTGGGACGGGGTGGGGAGGGGGGCAAGGGGGTTTAAGACGTCACCGGTGGCAAGTGTCCCCCTCCCCCTCCCCCTCCGCCGACCCCTCCGGCCGCAAGTTGGAGCTGCTTCTGCCCCTCTGCTTTCATTTTGCTTCCGACGTTGCTGAGATCAGTACTAACCAACAGGTCCTGGGTTCGATTCCCGGTTACTGCTGCTGGGGCATGTCTCGTCCTTCCCCATTATGGTGTCCCGGGTGGTGTCTTTACCCAGTTTAGCCTGCAGGTGCCCCAATGGGACCTCATAGACAGTTCCTTCCTCCTCATTGCGGGGCCGCCCGATAGCTCAGTGGGCTAGAGCGCTCGCCTTGAGTGCTCTGGCCACCTGAGAGCTTAACGGCGCGTGAATCGATGGTTCGAACCCCGCTCTGGCCGTGTCTGTGTGGTCGCAGGTAAAGATCCAATGTCCTTCTTCGCAAAGAGTAGGGGGTTACCCCCGGGGACATGGCTCCACTCTCCCTTCCTTCTCCCATTGCCGCGATATGATCAAAAGTGGCTAAAGCGTCCTGAATATACAACCAACCTCCTCTTTGCAGTTTGACAGTTCCTTGCTGGCCTACAGGCATGAAGAGCTGAGAGTCTTAGCCCTCAAATTTGGACAAGTTTTGACTTTGATGAGTGTAAGGATATTCACTATCTTCATGCATATTCAACCGAATCCTCATTTACATAAAGTCTAACCTGTGACGATCGTAAGTATATTCACTATCTTCATGCATATCCAACCGAATCCTCATTTACATAAAGTCTAACCTGTGACGATCGTAAGTATATTCACAATCTTCATGCATATTCAGCCAAATTCTCATTTACATAAAGTCTAACGTGTGACGATCGTTAAATTTAAACTTTTCAGTACCAAGAAAACACCATTCTACAGATGACGGAGTCCTGGGAAGACATTCTTTTAGAGATTGACTCCAAGCTCATGAAGCTGGCAGAAGAGAAAAAGGTATTAGGCTCTTGAAGAATGATCAATTTCATGAATCACTGCCATTAGTACTTTACTTAGTACTTTAGTAAGCGGCATGTACTGTGAAAGTCTTCTTCTTTTTGTACATTGCAATAGTTATACATGTTGTAATGTATAGCGCCTCTTTTCATTTGATGGAAAGAAGTCTTTCCTTTTGTTTTTAGACCAATCGTATCACTTGGTCGGCTAGACCGCGCGCATTATATAGTCATTCCATCTCATCTTACCTTTCATATTTTGATAACCAAAAGATCATGTGCTTGACCCAGTTATCTTGTTTTGTACTTCAGAAAGCATTCGGTGGATCAGTTAGCAACGATTTTCTGCGTCTGCTAATGTTTGGTCGCCCGAGGTAGGACAGTATTATCGACTGGATTAAGGGATCTAGTAATATAGTTAACGCGTATACCTGCGTGTAATGTAATATTGTATATGTACCTATTGCCATCAGCCATCTGTTATGAATACTACATTGGCTAATCCTATGTTGTATTCATTTTGTTGTCTTATTAATTATGTAGTTACTACTTAATAACTGTTTCAGTCTGTTGATTCATCGGGATCTCATGGCGTTGGGGGGGGGGGAGGGCATAACGTTAACACCATACTTAAATCTGCGAGTAACAATGTTCATGTTTTCTGCAATGAAATAAAACACTGACACGCATAACAAAAATATCGAGAACAATAAAATTAGAAACTAATGGGTACATTGATACGTAAGGGAGCGGTACCTCCCCCCCCCCCCCTCTCCCCTAGCTTCCTCGCACCCGAGCGGAGTATCGCCTTTTTTTTTTATATATATATGTGTGTCTTTATTGCACTTTCGGGCCACGGGCCCATGGCACATATACAAACATTTACATAATAGGTTGCACGCTACTTAAGATTTAAACAGTGTAACTTAAAGCATTACGAGGCTGGAATTGCGTTGTTCAGACGTTTCAGCAACCTGTATCCGTGTGGCGGATAGTAACTTTATAATGTTTGATCGCTTGTTTCAGTGCTGAGTTGCAGCAGTTTCTTCTCATAGAGTTAACAGAAGAGGTATGTATTGAGATGGCAGTGAGCCTTCTCACAAGTCGCAACCTAAGTGACACCTTCCATTCCAGTCATCGTTTGAAACGATTTTTGTCTTGTCATTTGTAAGGAGGATCATTGGTTATAATTTTTCGATAATTATGTGAGCCCTCTCGATAGTTACGCCACTGACTCGATAATTATGTCAGTAGTCTCGATAGTTACGCAACTGACTCAATAGTTACGCAACTGACTCAATAGTTACGCAACTGACTCAATATTTACGCAAATGACTCGATAATTATGTCATCACTATGTATATGTACGCAAACGATTCTCGAAAATTATGAACTCATTTTTGTAATTGGCAGGGTCTGAAGAAACTTGGACATTCCATTGAAACCTCTTATTCTAACATCCAGAAGTTGGTGCTGAAACATTTGCAAAGGTAACCAGTCTTTTTTATTCCCTATGGCACTCCAGGAAAGTCAATGATGTGGTAAATATTTGGAACCAATGACATTTGATCGCTGGTCGATTAACGTTGGATTCCTGTCATATCTCTCCTTAACCGTTCTGACCATTTTTATGCAAAACATTGTAGATATTGGAATTATAACTTAAAGTATGAGTTTAAATAGAGCGCTACAAATGTATGTGCATCGTTTCGACAAAATGTGTACTTTGGAAAGATTTGAGGAATTCGTATAGAAAGATGTTGTCTGTTGCACAGCTACGGATATTAACTTGCCAGTCGTTCTTCGTTTTGGTGAAACTGATTTAAAGGCTTCCGCCGCAAGCAGATGACCACTTCTCAGTCGGTCCTCATTTATTAAAACTTTCCAAGATTGATTTAGTTTTTCGCACATAGCTCAGGCCTCAGTGGCATGCTTGTATATCCTCGTTACTTTAACTTTAATTATTTTTTGGTTTATTTTGACTGGATGTTTTTGTATCGCCCCCCGCCCCCCCCCCCCCCCCCCGCTCGCAGCGTGGGTCAGGCCCTGGTCTATCATCTGTCGGACCTCCGCGGAATGTCACTCTGGTACGACAAGTTCGGAGTGTTGGGCCTCGCCACTGACGTCATCCAGGAAACAATCTCCACTGCCAGCGCCTTCATGCTGAAGGCCAGCGAGCTCCAGCAGTGAGTGTCTGATCTCATTGTCACATATAATACTCAAGTTTAATGATATCGGAGTGAAAGGGCCTTGATGCTGAAGGCCAGCGGCGAGTCAATTATTGATATAATCAATTGTCTGCACAGGCAGATGATTATACACAAGAGTAATAACTGATGCGCAAAAAAGAGGAAACATGTATCTGGCTGAATGACTGATGATATAGTCTGTGCCTATTTTAAAATTGAGTAATAGCGCCATAATATAGGTTATACTTGCGTCATTGATATAGTCTTTGTCCCAGGGACTAGATTTTACACAATGTCCAAATATGAAAAAAGTACAGCCAAAATGTTTACTTTTGCCTGTTCCCCGTGTACTTAATAACATCCAAGTATGCAGTACATGTACATATACTACTGGGCAAAAGAACGTGCCTCTTGTTATATTTTAATAATAGAGCTATGGTCATATAACTGACACATGTAATAACATAAGTAAATGCCAGAAATATGCTTACTGAAATATATCCTCACAACCTTTACAGTTAGTGGTTTTGCGACATTTATTGAAATCATACATTGCTTAAATACAAAAATGCGTGACACAAATAAAAGCCATGCGTTTTCTTTTCTCCGCCAGTATAGTTTATCGCAAGCGGTAGAAGCGTCAAGATGGTGTATCGAAGATCCCACCTTTAATTTAGATTGAAAATGAAATTTAACTCCAGCTTATTCATTGACTATGATTCACAACTGTATCATCCCAACCTAGATAGAATAAATAAAGATATAAAGGCGACTTATCCGTGAACAAATTGAAGTTAGTGCCGCAATGGGCGTTTGTTTGTTTACATGTGTTTACATGTGCGTCATGTGCTTACATGTATTTGTGATGTGTTTGTTTACCACAGAGTGATTGACGGCAGTATGAGTAACTTCAAAGCCTTCTTTCGCTGGCTGTTTGTAGGTAAGGAACCTTAAAAACCTCAATTATCGTGAGAACCTCGTTTTCATACATGATGAGAATGTCATCTTTGCCGGTTATATATATTTACTTTTTATTTGCTTTTTATTTGGAATCATTTTTGAAAATTAAGCTCTATGACAATATTTGTTTTATTACCTTTTGTATTGCTCTTTTATTTCCGTTGTTTTGCACTGTAGCTATCCAGCGTCTGTCGAACGAGCCGGTGCCTTCGGACATCAGTAAGGTACGGTGGATGGGAATATGAACATCCACATTGACTTAGTTCGCGATATATACCAATTTTAGTCTCAGCATTAGCTAGAAATGGGTTAAATGGTATGGTTTACACGATGTTAAACTTATCCATTCAAGCAAAGCAAATCATGCGGTTCAGTTCCGTTTTGAATGAAACAATATTGTTATTGATACCATGGCATGCAGATTTTCTTGTCTTGAAATAAGAACATTTTATTATATTGATATAACGATATTTATTTTATATATAGCTAAATCATTTAATAAGGTTAAGATCCATATCGGCTTAAATTAGAATGAAATTCCACGCATGTCTTCCCAGAGCGTAAGTACCCGGGCTACCGGAGTTTTGTTTCCGTCACGTGACCTCTCTCCGATTCTTTTGCAGATGACTCAGCAGGATCTCAATTTCGTAGCGCAATTCCTAAAGGAAAACTTCACTGAGGTACATCTGCCTTTTTGATACCATATTGTAACACGATATAGCTTGCTCTGATTAGGGACCTAAAATTGCCATAATATAACTGTTATTCAGGATTATTGCTTATAAAAATGCGCCATATATGGCAATATAATTCTACAACACAAGCAGATCGGCAGACCCTGTTATTACGTCGCACACGGCGTCTCCGAAACAAGACCAAACTATGAAACAATCGGTTGCGAGGCTTCTATTCGATGATTTACGGTCATTGCGTTGGGCAGGATATGAACGACGGGACGTCGGGCTTCAGGCTGGAGCGGGTGGGTCAGTACCTAAAGGATGAGGATCTTGGAGACCCGGCCGACACCAGCAACAACCCATGGGTCGCCTTCCTCAAGGACAACCCCAAGGCCGCAGGTAAGATAGCCCCCAAACCCTTCCCCCTCCCCACCCACCGCACCCTCTATCTCCTATTCCCCAGCGTCCTCCGTCCCATCTGCGTTCCCCTTCCCACCAGCGTCCCCCGTCCCACCAGCGTCCCCCATTCCTCAGCATCCGCCAGCCTCTCATTCTTCCAGTCTCCCGCATCCCCCAGCCTCCCCTCACCCCCGGCCTCCCTCCTCTGCCCCCGGTCTCCCTCATCCCAGCCTTCCTCACCCCCTACTCCCCGCCCCCCCCCCCTGTTCCCCGCACCCCCAGGTTCCTATCTTTCTTCATCCCTGCAACCTCCCTTCACCTCCGGCCTCCCCCCCCATCCCTCCATCCCTCCATCCCTAGTTTGCCTCACCCCCTACTCCCCCCCTCCCTGCTCCCCGCACCCCCAGGTTCCTTTCTTTCTTCATCCCTGCAACCTCCCTTCACCTCCGGCTTCCCCCCCATCTCTCCATCCCTAGTTTGCCTCACCCCCTACTCCCCGCCCCCCCCCTGCTCCACGCACCCCCAGGTTCCTTTCTTTCTTCATCCCTGCAACCTCCCTTCACCTCCGGCCTCCCCCCTTCCCTCCATCCCTAGTTTGCCTCATCCGCCTTCTGTGCTTTAATCGAGTCATTGCTGTAATTTTGATACCTGCTCAATTTACATGAGATTTTAGTGATGGGTTACAAAATTGCGACTCACTGGCATAAACACAGACTGAAAGGTGTTATGATTGAGGTGACTGACTGTTCTTGGACGACCGGTATTTGTTCATCATTCACAGGTCGTACTCATTCACTTGTATAACATATATAGACCCCGCAGCTGCCCAGTTATTCGCATAATTTTCCGCAATTTTGATAATTACATATGCCATTTGGTAAGACCTGTATTTGTAGGATCCTAATGTTAATCGGCACCCTCTTTGTTTCGTAATATTTTTATATCTATCTACACCCCTGTGCGTTTCTTGCGATCCTGTTAACACTCGACCTCTCTCTGTGTTTTCCGCTAGTCCATTCCTCTACCCCATCAAGTTAATACATTTCTCCCACTTCCTTATAACTGCTGATGTCTTAACCTGCTTACTCCGCTAATACAGCGAGTCCCCTGCTGTACCCAACGCTGCCGGAGAAGTCACTTCTTCAAGTTCACAACAGGCTCAAGTCCAGTCTGGATAAGGCTCTCTCGAAATGTGCCGTGAGTTTATTGTGTACCCTCAGTAACATCATCGCTGTGACGTAGCCGCAAGCTTCACCGGGAACGAGCCAGCCCACAGCATGGATTGGTTAGCTTAGTCCAACATGCTAACTAGAAATTATTAATATTATTGCTATTAGTTTAATGTGTGAAAATATGCTACGTATAAAGCTGTAGTTGCACCCATTCTGCAAACTGCACCAGCTTCAAAGATGCAGGTGGAGTATTTTAGCTTGTTTCGCGGCCCCCATGGGCGATTTGGTTGCATTATGACGACATCTATTACGAAATTCGCGTGCTGGTTTGAAAATGTTCCCGGTTAAATATGGGTGCAGCTTATCAGATGGCTGCAGATTCGGCTGGCAAGTGGGCCTTTATAAATTGTTCTATATATATATGGGCAATTATTTTACCTACTCAACTATATTTCAACATGAAGAGACTTTTTAAATGAGTGTGTCTTTGGCATTGCAGGCTGTGGTGGGACAGAGTGTGCATTGTGTCTCTTCAACGGTTCTGTTCACTATACCCTCCAGGTAACGGATATCGTATTGGAATATCTTCAGGCACTGTGGTTACGGCCAAGTCGTTTAGATGGGAATGATGTATTTGGGGGCCCCATTGCATAAACCCGCATTCCACGCCCTTCGATATCTGTATGTCCCGGTATTGTACGGTACGGTACGAACAGTATACGGGGTATCTTTTAAACTCTTGCTCAAATTAAATTCAGCGTTATTTTCATCGGTTCAGCTACAATTAGCGCTTGATTCAAGTCAGCTGAAACCTTGTATCATAACGCATCTGTAAGGTTAACAGATCATAACGTCCCCTTCCACCGCCGGCCCTTCCTACCACGTAACGACCAAGAAGAAAAGATTTCTGGCGATTGTAGTTGGGCGAGGCATATTTTGACCTCCCATCAGTCTGTTGCAGGAGTCTTTTTTAGATTGATATTGGGTCCATGAAATTGCCTTACTCCGTGCAATTTAATGCTATATTTATAACGTTGCATGATATAGACTCAAAGTGAGCACTTTCCTTTTACTTGGTTTCTTCTTTGTTGAAATGCACCTATTACAATGGCCCTATTTGAATATTTCAGCCCGGATTTTGTGCCGAGAATCACTCAGTGAGTACAAATGTGAATCCGTCACATTCAGCAAGGATATTGTATAATAGGATTATACATAATAGGATTATACAATATCCTTGCATTCAGCTATAGTTTCGCTTTTGAATAGCTATAAGGCAGGTTGCGCATCTATGGCATAGATTTTCAAACTGTTACGTGGTACATCATATTTAAAGCAATATATTCCGTAATTTATTGTATTACCAACCTCTCCTCCATGTCAAATAAGTACAATCTGTCTTGAGTTTAAATCCTGAAAGCCTGTGGGCTATCCGGAGAGAAGCATTTTGGTCAACGGAGCAGAAGTTGGTGGCCGGCTTTATATCCCTACGCGCCTGTTCGCAGTTCGCTATTTTGTGTGTGATGTCGACCGCGGCTCGCTATCACGTCCGCGCGCGATAAAAATAAACCGTGCAGTTTTATGTTGAAGTGTTTGTTTTACAGACTCAAAGAGATATAAAAACATATGCATCATAAATTTTGAGATACTTTAGTCTTGATTCTAAAATGTAAAAAATCTAAGATGGCGCATGTAGGCATATTGCTTTAAGATGCTCATGCATCGTTTACATTGGTGAATGTGGATATTATAACGTGAAATCAACACAAAGATTAGACTGAGCATCCAGTACAAATCTCCAGTAATTCCTGATCCTGATATTTAAAAATAGAAGTCCTCATAAACGTGAAAAATGACAAAGAATGTACTGGTGGCAGATTTTACGATAGTCGTCACATTCCGTCATGGGGCGCTCCTTGAAGGGTTTGTACCGGTAATGGGGCATAATGCGCTCCGTTCAGGTCTTGGATGTAGTGCCATTGAAAGAAATTGGTTTGGCCGTGATCTATTGCCATAGGAAGAAAATAATTTCGCCACGATACAGTGGTCATAATCTACTGCCATTGAAGGCGCTTGAATAGGTGAACCGCCCCTACTCTACTGCATTTTCTCTTCAGGTACAGTCGCGAGGTGGACAGTCGCATGTATATGTACAATGCCTTCACCGCCCACAGCCAGCCCTGTCAGCAGTGTGGTGTCGTCCGTCAGGCGACCACAGAGCTCTGGTCAGTCATAACGCCCCCGTGTACCGGGCTGGCAGCTTTGGGAGTTCATTCGTGTTGACTCACCCACCAGCAGCAATTGTTATTTGCATCCACTGTTTTTCATGAAATATGTAATTGTAATAGTCAGCCTCTTAACATGACATTTCCTCCACTTAATATCTTCTTCTCAAAATCAAGTATAATTATATTGACATACGTTATTTTAATAGTTACAAAAAATTATGCAGTTTTGGGGGGGGTTTTTTATAAAAGAAATTTGTTTAATATTAAGAATTTTTTGTTGATTTATTGAACGATTTGTTTTTAATGGAGGCGATATATTATTTTAATATGGACCGCTATAGAATCAGCGTTAATGGTAAAATGGCAACCAATGCGACATATGTTTACAAGCGTCTACCGGCAAAGATTAGAGATTAATAAATCATGTTTTCATTCGCAGGGAGGTGGAGGCAACCTGCTTGAAATTTAACGAACTGGGATCACAGGACTTGAATGACAGCAACACTGCCAACAAGTAAGTATTTTAAACGATCTTTGTATTGTATGCAGTAAGTTATCGCATGTAATTCTCGGTGATCGAGAGCTGTCCCGCAGCATATCATTAAACCCTAGACGGCGATTCTTCTGAAGTGACCCGTCAGTAGCGATGCGCAATAACTATGTTTTTTGTCAATACTTTGCACTATATAGATCGTGCCAATATTTCTAAAATATGGTTAATTATTTGGTGGATTCGCCGGCAAGAAATGCCCTGCTGCATTGTGGGAAGGAAAATAGTCCGCTGCGACCAATGTCATTGGTTGTTTGACGTACGCGATAAGGAGCTCCACCCACGTGTCAGTGAACGTACACGACGCACTCATATACCTCCAGAAAAAGGACATTTAGAGTACATGACTTGAAACATATCGTTATTTTCTAGGGCTTTTTATAAAAAGTGACTTGAAAAATGGCAAGCCGTGTGCGTTGGTTACTGGTTGTCGGCTTGCCTTATGTGCATTCGTCACTGGTGGATTGTCCCAATGTTACCCGTGATGGATAGGTTGTAGGGGAGCGTTATGAATTGTTTCGTGATATCGCAGCGTATCGGTATTTGCATAAAACGCGTTCATATGCGTGCCACTGGGTCAGTTATCTGGCATCGTATGATTTTGTCAGACACCCCATTTTATACCTTTTTACTACAGTCCAAAAGAGTAAAGTTTATCTTTCACATCATGTCCTGCCTATCCTGTCCTGTCTATCCTGTCCTGCCTATCCTGTCCTGCCTCATTGCTCCAGAGGTTACTTGGTCCAGTTAAATTCATCCCATGTGTGCTCAGAGGTGGTCTAAAACATCAGTCCATGCATCAGATGTTTCCGTTTGAATTAACCTCGCTTTTTCACGATGATCTGGTCCAGATAGTTCCAGTTTCAGTGATTTGATCAAGTACAGTAATACGGCATATAACATAGGATCTATTCAAAATACCATATTGAAGGACACATTGATCCTGAGACCCATATTAGGCCCTGCGTCGCTTTCCTGGGAACTGGTATTTTTACGACTATTTGACTGGCGTGAAGAATGCCACTTACTCTCTGTATGGGCTGGATGTGGGGTGACAGTGTTATGTGACTGGGAGGTCGGGAGTCCGTGCTGGCCACATCCCCGCCTTGTACCTCTTGCCGGGGGCTGTCTCCCGCCGCTGTCCTCGGTGGCTATAGTTATAGGCGATTACGTGTCACCCAACACGATGATTATTTTGGAGAAGTGGACAATTTAGTGGGAAGCGCGAGTCAGCTTTCTGCATGTGTCTGGGTGTGACATGAAATGTCTGTTGGGTTAACGTTCAAACTACATAGGGCAGGGGGTGCGCGGGGGAGGGGGGGTGTTATAACTCATCCATGGTCGAGAGGTAGCGTACTCGACATTACACCGACCGGTAGGGGGTTCGAACCCCACCTGTGTCTGGCGTCATGGTCGAGAGGTAGCGTACTCGACTGTACACCGACCGGTAGGGGGTTCGAACCCCACCTGTGTCTGGCGTCATGGTCGAGAGGTAGCGTACTCGACTGTACACCGACCGGTAGCGGGTTCGAACCCCACCTGTGTCTGGCGTCATGGTCGAGAGGTAGCGTACTCGACTGTTCACCGACCGGTAGCGGGTTCGAACCCCACCTGTGTCTGGCGTCATGGTCGAGAGGTAGCGTACTCGACTGTACACCGACCGGTAGGGGGTTCGAACCCCACCTGTGTCTGGCGTCATGGTCGAGAGGTAGCGTACTCGACTGTACACCGACCGGTAGGGGGTTCGAACCCCACCTGTGTCTGGCGTCATGGTCGAGAGGTAGCGTACTCGACTGTACACCGACCGGTAGCGGGTTCGAACCCCACCTGTGTCTGGCGTCATGGTCGAGAGGTAGCGTACTCGACTGTAGACCGACCGGTAGCGGTTTCGAACCCCACCTGTGTCTGGCGTCATGGTCGAGAGGTAGCGTACTCGACTGTACACCGACCGGTAGCGGGTTCGCACCCCACCTGTGTCTGGCGTCATGGTCGAGAGGTAGCGTACTCGACTGTACACCGACCGGTAGCGGGTTCGAACCCCACCTGTGTCTGGCGTCATGGTCGAGAGGTAGCGTACTCGACTGTACACCGACCGGTAGCGGGTTCGAACCCCACCTGTGTCTGGCGTCATGGTCGAGAGGTAGCGTACTCGACTGTACACCGACCGGTAGCGGGTTCGAACCCCACCTGTGTCTGGCGTCATGGTCGAGAGGTAGCGTACTCGACTGTACACCGACCGGTAGCGGGTTCGAACCCCACCTATGTCTGGCGTCATGGTCGAGAGGTAGCGTACTCGACTGTACACCGACCGGTAGCGGGTTCGAACCCCACCTGTGTCTGGCGTCATGGTCGAGAGGTAGCGTACTCGACTGTACACCGACCGGTAGCGGGTTCGAACCCCACCTGTGTCTGGCGTCATGGTCGAGAGGTAGCTTACTCGACTGTAGACCGACCGGCAGCGGGTTCGAACCCCACCTGTGTCTGGCGTCATCGTCGAGAGGTAGCGTACTCGACTGTAGACCGACCGGTAGCGGTTTCGAACCCCACCTGTGTCTGGCGTCATGGTCGAGAGGTAGCGTACTCGACTGTAGACCGACCGGTAGCGGTTTCGAACCCCACCTGTGTCTGGCGTCATGGTCGAGAGGTAGCGTACTCGACTGTACACCGGCCGGTAGCGGGTTCGAACCCCACCTGTGTCTGGCGTCATGGTCGAGAGGTAGCGTACTCGACTGTACACCGACCGGTAGGGGGTTCGAACCCCACCTGTGTCTGGCGTCATGGTCGAGAGGTAGCGTTCTCGACTGTAGACCGACCGGTAGCGGGTTCGAACCCCACCTGTGTCTGGCGTCATGGTCGAGAGGTAGCGTAGTCGACTGTAGACAGACCGGTAGCGGGTTCGAACCCCACCTGTGTCTGGCGTCATGGTCGAGAGGTAGCGTACTCGACTGTAGACCGACCGGTAGCGGTTTCGAACCCCACCTGTGTCTGGCGTCATGGTCGAGAGGTAGCGTACTCGACTGTACACCGGCCGGTAGCGGGTTCGAACCCCACCTGTGTCTGGCGTCATGGTCGAGAGGTAGCGTACTCGACTGTACACCGACCGGTAGGGGGTTCGAACCCCACCTGTGTCTGGCGTCATGGTCGAGAGGTAGCGTACTCGACTGTAGACCGACCGGTAGCGGGTTCGAACCCCACCTGTGTCTGGCGTCATGGTCGAGAGGTAGCGTAGTCGACTGTAGACAGACCGGTAGCGGGTTCGAACCCCACCTGTGTCTGGCGTCATGGTCGAGAGGTAGCGTACTCGACTGTAGACCGACCGGTAGCGGGTTCGAACCCCACCTGTGTCTGGCGTCATGGTCGAGAGGTAGCGTACTCGACTGTAGACCGACCGGTAGCGGGTTCGAACCCCACCTGTGTCTGGCGTCATGGTCGAGAGGTAGCGTACTCGACTGTAGACCGACCGGTAGCGGGTTCGAACCCCACCTGTGTCTGGCGTCATGGTCGAGAGGTAGCGTACTCGACTGTAGACCGACCGGTAGCGGGTTCGAACCCCACCTGTGTCTGGCGTCATGGTCGAGAGGTAGCGTACTCGACTGTACACCGGCCGGTAGGGGGTTCGAACCCCACCTGTGTCTGGCGTCATGGTCGAGAGGTAGCGTACTCGACTGTAGACCGACCGGTAGCGGGTTCGAACCCCACCTGTGTCTGGCGTCATGGTCGAGAGGTAGCGTACTCGACTGTACACCGGCCGGTAGCGGGTTCGAACCCCACCTGTGTCTGGCGTCATGGTCGAGAGGTAGCGTACTCGACTGTACACCGACCGGTAACCGGTTCGAACCCCACCTGTGTCTGGCGTCATGGTCGAGAGGTAGCGTACTCGACTGTAGACCGACCGGTAGCGGGTTCGTACCCCACCAGTGTCTGGCGTCATGGTCGAGAGGTAGCCTACTCGACTGTACACCGGCCGGTAGCGGGTTCGAACCCCACCTGTGTCTGGCGTCATGGTCGAGAGGTAGCCTACTCGACTGTACACCGGCCGGTAGCGGGTTCGAACCCCACCTGTGTCTGGCGTCATGGTCGAGAGGTAGCGTACTCGACTGTGCACCGACCGGTAGCGGGTTCGAACCCCACATGAGTGCACAATATGTGGGCTAAAATGGCCAAGCCGTCCATCAATCTATGATCTACCTGCGTGGCCCTCTTTAAGTGATATGTGAGCTACGAGATACCAGACGTGTGTCTTTGTGAAATCTGACCAGCAAGTCAGAATCGACAACAACAGACATTTATCTACTGCTTCCCACGTGTATCTACGGATTCTCATACTGATGACTGACTGTCCACCGTCATTTCTATAATCGTGAACATTTAGCATTGTGGGGTCATGCCAGTTCGAGTTTGAATTAAGTCCTTTCACCCACATGGCGTTATATGTACGTCCCGTCTCGTTTGGTTTGTTCAGAACATGTCTCTATGAACACAATTAAACGGCGGGACAAACTTCTGTCAAACAAGCGCGCCTTTGATGCGGTTTTAATTGGAACTGTAGCGTTTTTCTTGTTTGGCGTTGATGGTTTATCCGAGTTGCACCTCTGCGAACAACATGCGACGGTATTTACTTCAATCTGGGGCCAGCGGATTCCACGTACTATATGCATCCTCTTGACCTTCTGTTTGAGCGGGCAGTGTTTTGATTACCGACGTTGGGGACACAGCCCTTGGCTGTAAAGGTTCACTGACAGTTTTGACGGAGTGACTGAATCACGGCTATTTTCGCATGAGTGGCCACGTGGTGGTGGGCGATAATAGGGAACACCCCACCCCACCCCACCCACCAATAGTCCTCTCGTGTTGTGGCGGGGTGGGGGGGGGTGGATCTGAGAGTACGACGTCAGGGAGGGGGTAGCAAGCCGGTGGGGGTGTGGGGGGTGCATGGTGTCCCCCCTCCGGGGGTGTAGCGGCGCGTGCCTCACCTGTCAACTATTGCTATACAACGGCCACCCAGCAAACACCTCCCTGGTTAAAGACCTTTCGCCCGTCGTCCTTGGTCGAGCGAGCCGCCGCGGTCGCTCGAGAGATGGCTGCAGACCGACAGGTTTCGGGTTTCTATCCCACCTGTGTCCTATGGGTTTCCTTGGCTGTTCGGCGTATCCCATACTGTGTGCAAAAAACGTGGCATAAAACACCAAACCATTCACCCATCTGTCCTGAGGGAGGAAACCCGCCGTGGGTGACAGGTAGCCTCCTCGAATGGAGTGTCACCGTTGGCGGGTTCTAACCCATCCCGTGTCTGTGGCCTTTATCCCAGATGTTTTTTGGCCGGTTTTAGCCCTTATACATATATGTGACCAAAGATGGCCGGAAACACCAAATCCGTGCATCCGTCGTGTCCTTCTAGTGCAAGCCTGACCTGCCCCTCCTAAACCCTGCCATCCCCCGTAGCCCGGTCCTTGTACCCCTTCTATGTTAATTCGAACCATTATTAATATCAGCATAACTCACATATTACTCACGTTCATCTGCCATTGTAATACTAATCGCGTTCTAACCAAGAGTGGATTGATACGCCTACCGCGAAACCTTCTTGCGTGTGGTGAACCACAAATGACGTCCGATTCAAACATGGCTTCTGTTCACGGAGACAGTATCTGGGTTTGGAGTCTCTGGTACTATCTTCGTTGGTATGCACGATATGGATCCCATGTCGTTCTTCGCAAAGAGTTGCGTGTTGCCCTCCGGAGACATGGCTCTTAGCTATCGACCGTGAGCCTTCCCTTTGTCGCGATATGACCTAAATAGGTCAAAGCGTCCTACTTGAACCAACCATCCTCATCCTTGGGGTAGTGTTCCAAAAGTACGGGTTCCCTATTCTTTGAGGGTGCGGTACCATAGTCAATAGTACTCTATTCATAATCCCCTCGTAAGTTACGCACGAAAAGTGCATTTTCGGCTTAGCCTCACCAGCTCGTTGTGGTGGTGTGCTTATGATTAACGAATCCTTTTCCATATACTTTTAGCACTTTCTTAATAATGAGAATCCACTTCTAGGGTGACTAATTATGTATTTCGAACCCAACAAATCTTCCACTTAGCGCTAAGTCTAGTGGCGTAGCCTAAGTGTCGATTATGAATTGATTTGATTTGACTGGGGTTTAACGGAATTTTCAGCCTGTAAGGCCATATCGTGCCATACTTACTGGTATCCGATTCCACGTAAGTAACCTGGCCCTGGTCCATGGAGGTAATAATAACAAGTTATTCAGCTTTTAATTTTATTGCTCTAGCCTGCAAGCAACAAAATATGACGAGCTGGCAGAAGGTTGCTGCATTGCGAGAAAAAGTACGCGAATAAATGCTTAAATCTGACAACAGTCTATCTATCATTAGAGGTCTTATCTTTATTTAACGTGCAGCGATTTAGCGATTCATTCAGCGATGTCTATTTCTCTCCCACGTGGCTTAATATCCTATGTTGGTTGTCTTCCCGCCGGAAAACGACAAAACTCACGATCGGACTGATAGCAAAAATACAGATAGCAAAAATACACCTTGAAGTTCGCTTTCACGGCACTAGTCTAATTACATAAAACCTAAATACGTTGGTCTCTGTGAAGGGAACACATGATGAGATATCGGTTATCAGTGAATGTTCAGATACGGTCACACTTCTCAATTGTTATCGAATATAGTGCCTATTATGCTGTTTGGCCATGTGGCCCATACGATCGTGTGGTACATTAAACGCTGGTTGTTATAGCCGGCTTCACTGTACAGCTGTATACCTGATTTCACTGTACACCGCGTTTGGCTGTACACCTGGTGTCAGTGTACACCTGGTGTCAGTGTACACCTGGTGTCACTGTAAAGCTGGTTTCACTGTACCGCTGGTTTCACTGTACACCTGGTGTCAGTGTACAGCTCTGCTCCTGGTGTCAGTGTACAGCTCTGCTCCTGGTGCCATCTGGCTTCACTGTTCATCTGGTTTCACTATGCACATAGTTTCACTGTACACCTAGTTTTTCACTATACACCTGGTTTCACCTCGCAAGCTAGATAGTATCAGGCAAGACTAACATACACCACTACCTCGCGACGGAAGACCTGTAACGCATTCCATACAATAGTTTTAGTTTATAATAATAAGCCTTATGCATGAAATCCTCTTGAACGTTTGCATCGTACTCGATACTTCTTCCTGAACGCCTTCTTGATTACACGTTTGTACATAAACCACTTAATGGCCATAAGCCGAGAAGCTAAGCAGCAACCGAACACACAGTACTCTAGCATCGTTTCCTTTTAACTTAGAGGTTATTTTTGGCACACAGCAGCTGGCAGTGTCCTGTGTATTAAATAAACTTATGCATATGATATATATACAGTGGCCCTTGGCACAACCAACGGACCAAGGTCGGATTGAACATTTCACACATTCTACATTAAATGCGGTAAATCTTCTTTTTTTTGAGATATATATAAGGGGTATATATTTAGATATATAAAGTCTTTGTCGGTTTCAGCTACCGGTCGGTATACAATACTGTTACTTGTACTTCTGGTATGCTGGTAAGTGAAACTATCGACACTTGTTAATATTATGGGCGCCTCTAAGGGGCCACTCAGTAACTGTCTAACAAATTGCTCAACACTCTCCATGCTTTTGCGGTATATATCTCTCTTTTTTTCTTGCGTGTTTTGCTTCATGCGTTATTATATAGGCTTTAATAATGACAGCGATAATCAGCGATACATTTGACATGCCCAACCCCGATCACCCACACTGGGGCATCGACTATGGCACGGAATAAAGAAGGCACGTGTCTGAGTCTGAGTCTCTGACGCTCCTCACTCTATCTCTTCCTCTCTCTCTCTCTCTCTCGTCCGTAAAATGGAGGAACCTTTTCCACAGCCATAGAACGTCATATCGTCAGTACAGAGACTAGATTGGCAACGCTTTGACTGGTAATAATGGTGTCCCGTGCACGCTCCCTCACGAGCAAACACTCCTCCAATGCGCTGTTGTGAATACTCGGTTGGAGCCTTGCACAAAACATGGAAAGCACACACACACACACAGACACGGAGAGCCGGAGTGGGTTCACTGGAGCCACAGTGTCTCCTTGACCGGTTCCGCGTCTCGTCGTCGGCTGTGGCGATGTTTTGTCGCCGAACCGCCAGATGGCGCCACTTGAGGCGCCGCGCGATTGTCGCCATGACGACGCCGGCCACGTGGCGCCGCGTCTGCGTTGCCGGGGAGGTTGTGACGCGGTATCACGTGCAGCGTTTCCGTATCCTGTGGCGACAGCTTTTGGAGGTGCGGCCTGGGCGGGACCGACTCTGGCGGGCAGTAGGAGTCTGTCAGGGGGAGGAACCAAAATGTATAAGTCATAAGAAAAGAAAAGAAAAGAAGGCCAAGATCTCAGCGAAGAAATGAAAAAAAAAAAATGAAAACTTCAATACAAAAAAATAAAGATCCCTCAAGTAGAGGTACTAGTAAGCTATTTATATCAATGAGTCGTGCATGGGTGGGGCTGTATGAGAAAGAGAATCACTTAAACGTTGAACCGACGGTTTCAGTGCGACTACATTTACTCCGTGTTATTACCCACCAGATGGCGCTTTATTGGTATAGCAAAATTCAGGTGACGACTGAATAATGGATGTTGGTTGGAACGGGAAGGGCGAAGGCACAAGCTGATAAATAAGTTACCCAATGCCGTATGCAATCAATGGATGCTCATCACTTCCGAGTTCCTCATTATACTGTTATAATATGTTTGTGTCATTCACCATAATGGATTTATGAAGCTGCTGCATATATCATTTTCCATGAATATTGTGTTGCGGCAAGTCCAAAGAGTGAATGCTAATTCACATTGTAATGGTCTCAAAGCAAATGCAGACATCATTTAAGCTGGTAGTTCATTTCTTTGTGTGTTGTTGACAAGACAAGTTTTTTGCTGATAAACCGTTAAACGAATACTTATATAGAAATCAAGTGTCTCTAACTTTTGTCATTTATTTGCAGGCGTCAAAATGATAAAATCTATCCACGATTCCCTTCGTTTACGCGGTTTGTTTTTTCGTTCATTCCTCGCCTCACCCGTATATCACTTTAAATTAACATTAGTTTTGAGACAGTGTTTTTTCCAGTTCATTTCGTGGGCGTTTGCAATTCAACTTTAAAACAGACATTTATAGGTGTTAATGGTTGACCGATATTAAAGTCCGGTTATTTTCACCGCGTGCCTCGTGAGCAGACGGCAAAACCGAGCGTTAACGTCCTCTCCGCTAGAGGTCGCTGACGTCAGTTTTGCTCCAGGTCCCATTGGTGATTACCAACCAATGCAAACTCCGTGTCACTCTGTGTGTTTAAACTTCGGCACGGAATGGGGCGAGGTAAGGGAGACATGAGTTGGAAGGCGGGGGGGGGGGGACTTTCAGATGCATATGATTCTTCATTTCAAAACGAAAATGCTGACCCGACCAACTGGTTTATTGGCAGATGACACCATAATGGCCCATCCCAGTTCAACGAGGACATTAAAACACATCGCTTTAGAAAGATTTATAACAGCAACTCGGAGATTAAATTTGAGACCGGTTACTCGTTCTTGAAAGATATATCTTTGGCCACATTGGGGGGGGGGGGGGCGGGCAACATTTCGCGAGCACTGATGAATATGTCCTCAAGAAAGACTCGACCTACCAACAGGCCAATATTTGAAGAGGCAATACAGTTACCTGTTGTCTTCACCTATTCGAGTTTGCTGTCCAAAAACTTGGCGTAAAGTTAACTCGTTTACCAGAATCTCGTTCTGCGCATGTGAAAAGCCCTCCGCATCATTACGCCGTTTGCCGATTGAAGCTTTTGCCCATGGTCGACAAAACATGTTTTTTTTCATATAAACTTTATTTATTTTACGAGGTTCACAACAGCGAATTCACATCCTAATATTCACCTCGACAAAACAGTTCTCGGGGCAAATGGTGGGAATCTGCCGCGCAGTACAATGACCAGCCTTGTGCTACGAGGACCATACCTCCTCGGTTTTATTAGCAATCTGACGTTCTCATCAGACCTCTTAATACAACACGAACTGGCTGACACTGGTTTGGAATGACGCATTTTATGGGGAGTCTATTTTATAAAGCGGTGTAAAGTTGTTTCACTTTACGACAACGTGTCTATTGAAGACGGCAGAAACGGGTTCGGAGAAATAAGCCACATAAGCATACATGCCTCGCGTAGGTTTTGTTTCTTCCTTGTTCGGACTTTGTCTGGTTAATGCTGTGGGAGTTTGTTTTTTGTCGGTAGAACAGCCGAATATTTTCATGACACCAGCATCTATAGGCGGTCCTAGCTGGGGTATTATTGTGATTCTGGTATAGAGTGGGGCTTGATGTGATGTTAGACGCGGTAGCTTGAACCTTATAATGTGATATGACAATTTGTCGCCATATTAACCCCGAAGGCAAGTAACGGAATACTCTGCCATAATATATATGTCACTCCTATCGGCAAAAGTTACCTTTTTTAACGTAGGTTAGCTGGAATTTTGTGTTATATTTCACTTAAAGCGGGTGTCCAACCTAATATAATCGCGATCGGCACCTAAAGTTTACATCTTAAAGTTAAATTGGCGAGTGTTAACGCTTCGTTTCCGCCGACTGGTAAGGAGAAAAAAATTAAGGCAACCCGCCCCCAGCAATGTCAAGCAGAGCGCCATTTTGCCGGGAGCAGTGACGCGTATTGTGACTTTTCATGTGGCACCGCCTTATGTTATCACTCACGGGGAGAGAGATCAGGGCCGCGATTTACAGATGAACAGCGGCAGTTCCAAGCCGCGCAGGAGAACATGATCTTAGTGTAAAATGGAAATGTACCATCCAAACAAAATGATATACGTCTTGCGACGATAGACTCCACAACAATGCCATGATTGGAGTTAGAATCGCAGCTCTTTATATTAGCGATGATCACGCGCTCTTGTTTTGCTCACACAATAGGCGCAATTTCCGGCTTGAATAAATTAGAGTATCGCCTCCTGATTGGTCAATCGCGGACACACCTCCAAAAAGGGCTGCCGCCTGGGTAGGCGGCGAAATCGTGCCCGGCGGTCTAAACTCTAGTTCTAAATTGTATTGTGAACTAGAGACAGGACGAAAAATTCTGTAATTTGGAGGATAGACAATTGGGTATTATATGAATCGGTAAAGCAGCGTTAGAGGCCAGGCTGGCGGTTCACTTTAAAGATTCGTGGGTCTCACTTTGAATGCTTCTTCTGCTGACAGTGAATTTTAGTGGGGTATGAAAGGTCCAGTTTTGTGGGTGTACTTAAGCATGCCATAATTATGCAATGTATTTAGTGTCTTGTTATAAATTAATGTGAAGTCGGTAAGACTGTAAGAGTGATTCATCTTGTGGTGAGGGTAAACATCATCTCGGTAAGTAAATACGCAGACGGTAAGTAAATACGCAGACAGTAAGTAAATACGCAGAAAAGGCGTAGCTAATTTTCATCAGCATGCCCTACTTTTTTTCCCGGAGTCTCTACGTGTCCTTACTTCTCTGGCACAAGTGACCCTACTTTATCCCTAGTTGTTTGCGAGGGGCCCATCGCATGCCTGTTCTTATAATGAATGTGTACATTGGAACTGCTTAAGAGGATGTATCACTGACTAGATACATAAATTATGCTTTTCCCCGAATGCCCCGGTTTGGCTCATGTGTGCACAAAGGTGGTGTAAAACACCACTTAATTAATGCATTAATTAATTCGTTCATTAGTTAATTAATTAATTTATTTATTCATTGATTCATTCATCGCTTACCCGGCGACTCCCAGAACTCCACGGAGATCAGGTGGTGCTCCTCCGTCCAGTCTGTCGACTGGTAGAAGTGGTTGCAATCCCACAGGGCCACGTGGCCGCCCGCGTGGTCCCTATGGTAACTGACGAGGCGGACGATACCCCGCTTCCCCCTGAAGGGCGCCATCGTCTCCGAGTGTTCGTGCTTATTGGGCTTGGCCACGCTGGGGTTGCCGTACTTCGACGCCAGGAAGGGCCCGAAAGCCGTGTTCCGGAAGATGTACTGCTGGTTGTCGGCGCCCTGGACGCTGTCCAAGCCCTTCTTGGACAGCAGCACGGGTTCCGTCCCGATGGCGTGGCGCCCGCCGTATCTGTTGAGCGTCACGGACATGCGCAGTGGCGACGTGTTGTGCATGTTGCGCAGCGGGTTCGTGTGGTTGCCGCCGACCAAGGCGAGGACGTCACGGTCTCGGTACTGGCCGCCGTGGAGGTGGTAGCCTGGATACATCAGCGTCAGCTGGCTGAACTTGGGCACCTCGACCTGTGGGGAAGGTTATGAAGATGCACATTATTGTTCTAACACGTACCTCAGTAATATGATGGTAAACCCCAAGACGAGCGTTTTGAATAAACAAACTGGTGTACTACCTGTTTTGTTGGTGTACTACCTAAATATCACAGATGTGTTAGTGTACTACCTAAATGTCACAGATTTGTTGGTGTACAACATAAATATCACAGATTTCTTGGTGTTCTACCTAAATAACCCAGATTTCTTGGTGTTCTACCTAAACAACCCAGATTTCTTGGTGTACAAATTGACTTTGACCCATTGAGACATCTTGCAAACCAGTCTACTCAGGTATTAGAGGCTCTGTCGTACCTTGGGGCAAAATGACGTATACTCGCGAGATTGCTAACGAGAACAGGAAGCGAGTGATTGCAGGGGCAAGCACACAGGGACAGGTCACGCCCTCTTGTAACTGTTCTCTTACTTCCTCTCTGTCTGATTGCTGAACTAAAAGAGCAGCAAAATGCTAACCCACGTGCGCTTTCACCGTCGTTATTAGAGATAGAAATCGCCATTTGTGGAAAGGTGTTCGCTTCAGTATCAACTTAAAGGGGGTCTTTACCCTAGCGGCGAAAGTTCAGCGCGAGCGCGCGGTCAGAGAGCGCCATAAAGTGCCTCCATCTGCCGGCGTTAATGGTCGTTACAACTGAACTCCGAGCGGTCCAGATTTTCAGGTGGCATTGTGGTCAATTAAAAATCACGTTCGCCTTGATTTTGTCACGTGTACTACCTTAGTCACCCTACCTTGGGGAAGAAAACAAATACCATGCTTCTGAGTTTGTTAGAGTCCAGCACACATTTAAGAGGGGTCGGCATATTAAGACCACTTCTATATATACGACTTCAAAACAGCTCCGCGATTCACCTTCGTTAATTAGATTTAGTGGTTTGCGGCGCGTCTCGAGCAAAGGGCGCAGCCTCGTTTGAAGGCTCCGTGATTTATCCATCTTTGCAACCCGGTTCTTTTCAGCAAAGGGACTAAATTACTGGGTAGAGGACAATGCGTCAACAATTTGTGATGTACCGCTGAATTAGGATCAAGAGGTCCTTTTGGTCGGCGACGCGACGGCGTTTTCAAAGGCGTTGGTGGCCTGGTCCTTGGTAGTGACAAAGTTGACCTTGAATTGTCCTTGACTGGTCAAAATGGGAGCCCCCTTTTTATCGCCCCCTCCGGCAGTGTTATGCGATCATTATAAAAGGGGGGGATGGGGTTATACTGTTATTGCCAGGCCGCGGTGGGTGTACTGCAGGCAAGCGCTTTTGGCCGAGATAATTTTATATATAGGAATACATGGACCACTTTTTGCACCTTTCTGACTGATCTCGCGTGAGCCACGGGCCTTTAATTGCTCAGAGGTCATCGCGAGGTTAGATGAATATCCGGTTTAATTTTAAATTGATGCATCTGTGTCATGGTGTCACATTTCTCGATAAAACATGAATCAATTTTACACGGCTCAAAAGGGAAATATAATAATGCTGTGAGTACTATTGCGTTGTGCGTACCGTGAATGAATCAACCCAGATTTATATAGGTCTCGGGAGGTCTGGTGGCCAGTTAGTCAGTTAGTCAAAGGACTGGTTGAAAGCGTTATGCATAATGGCCAACGTTGAAGTTACTCCACACGCGAGGTCATGCAGAATATATTCCGCAAGTGGAGAACTCACTCTGGGTAATTTGATAACCATATATCATATCACTGAATGGAATATACTGATCCCAGGGAAGGAGAAGAATTTATTTTTAAAAACCTTCGTCTGACCTGCGCTCGATATCCAGGGGGTGTTTATTGAAAATGGGACATTGGGTGTAGCTATGTGGCCTTGGTCTGTCCGGCAGCGGTGAACCTAGCCTCATACATCATCCCTCACTGATTCTCCTCCAACTAGCCGTGTATAATTCGCGAGCCCCTTCTCTTAGCTAGCTACCTGGGCGTGACTGACCACCCCAGCAGGACAGAGGAGGCACCCCAGGACCGACGGACCTACCCCCCCCCCCTCACACACACACACACGCACGCACACACATACACCACTTTAGTGCCGCTATCCCCGCCTCCACCCACCCCCACCTATGGCCGTTATCCCCGTGCCCCCCTGACCCCGCCCAAACCCTTCATCTGTGGTGTTATTATGTCAGACACTTGTTAAAGTGTGATTTATGATTTCACGTTGGAGAGGGAAGGAGGTGGGGGTGAATTATTGTAGTTTAATAAATCAAGATTGCTGACTTTCATATTATTTTGATATACGTATAATGCCACATCGTATGGCGATATTGATGTTAATAATGGGGTTAGGGCAGACCATGCCCTGGTAATGGTACAGGCACACATGCACAATGTATGGCAATTAGATTGTCAATGCAACGAAACCAGGGCAAGTGTGGAGATCCCAACATTGAAAGTACTCCGGTTACCAGCGTAGACTTAGCGCTAAGCGGAACATTTGTCGAGCGATTATTGGGTTTTAAATACAAAAGTATTAACCCAAGAGGTGGAATTTCTGACTTAAGAATGTGTTGAAATTATATTGAAGACTTCTGGATACTGAGTACCACCAAAATGAGCTGGCGAGGCTAAGACAAAAATGCACATTTTGTGCGAAAGCTACGTGGGGATTACGAATACTGCCGCAGATCACAGATGCACTCTCAAAGTGTCGTAAACTCGGGTGTTGATTTCATGTAATCGACTAGACCACGTGGGCCATTGGATCAACATAACCACGTGACAATGGAATCGACACGCCAGTTGACGTCATGGTATATGTGCCATGGTAACCAAAACTCGGCCGACTGGGCGAGACTGTTTAACGGTTGTCAATAGCAGGTTTTTACGCATTTCCCCAGTTCCCCCACTTACATGCCACTAATGCTAGGCACCCTTTTGGCTATTCATGCAGGAAGAACCGGCGCCACAGGCATTATCAGCCAGTTATGGAAGACAAACAAAACACTATAATATAAGTGGAGGTTCTTTTTTCTTACGCAACTGGCGGAGGTCCGAATAATTTCATCACCGCAACTCAGTCGGGGGAAAAAAACATATTTTGTGCCGGAATACGTGGTGGTGGGGGGGGGGGTGATCTGATATGCCCTTATCACCTTTAGGTGTGTGGCTTATCACCGCCGCCTGTGGCTTCACACCAGTCGAGAGTTACGATGGACATCCTCTGGCAGGTGACTTGCGGAAGACTTAACCCGCCAGACGGAGCCACTAAACACCACGCCCGAATGTAGCACGTTCTAGGTCCTAGCACGTAGAGGTCCACCCCGGCTCATCCCCACCACACCCCACTCCATCCACTCCAGTCAGTATTATAAAGGAGCATTTCTCTATCTGGTGTCAGAATAATCGGTCGATACTCGCGCCAAATTCACGTGAAGCAAGTTGTTGCGGGCGCGGGCATCTAAATCCCCTGCAACGACGGCATGGGGGCGGGCGCGGCCAATTAATTGCGGGCGCGGTGCGGGCGCGGGCGCGGGAACACGATTTACCCCCGCACAGATGTCTAGTATGCAGCATGGATCTAAGCCAGAGGTAGCTAAGTCGTTCACAACCTCCTCGTCGTTTTCCAGGACTCGAGACACGCGCTTCCCCTTTGTACTGTTGCAGCCTTCAACAGTTCTACCCTCGAGGCACGATTTCTGGCCAACCGCGTCACGTGGGGGTGGGGTAGGGTGGAGGGGGGGGGGGGGAACTTTGATATTCACTTCTTTGGATCTCATCAAAGAGAAGCCGAAGTTGAAAGTCGTGATGATGTATTAGAAGTACCTGCGATTACTAAAATACGCATCCGTAGATACGACCATGTGAACTTGCTCCGCTCTTTTCTCGTTTCTTTTTTTTGTTGGGTTCTGATCAATAAAAACGATTCTTCTCTTCCCTCTATTCTTTCTGTCTCATCTATAGTAGCATCACCCCCCCCCCCCCCCACGAACCACCCCCAGCACATAAAATGTATCTGTCTTACCACACGGTATGTCGGACTTTTGGTCCCGCTACTTGTATTATCGACAGACTTCGGTGCCGCTACTTGTATTATCGACAAACTTCGGTGCCGCTACTTGTATTATCGACAGACTTCGGTGCCGCTACTTGTATTATCGACAGACTTCGATGCCGCTACTTGTATTATCGACAGACTTCTGGTGCCGCTACTTATATTATCGACAGACTTCTGGTGCCGCTACTTGTATTATCGACAGACTTCTGTGCCGCTACTTGTATTATCGACAGACTTCGGTGCCGCTACTTGTATTATCGACAAACTTCGGTGCCGCTACTTGTATTATAGACAAACTTCTGTGCCGCTACTTGTATTATCGAAAGACTTCTGTGCCGCTACTTGTATTATCGGCAGACTTCTGTGCCGCTACTTGTATTATCGACAGACTTCTGTGCCGCTACTTGTATTATCGACAGACTTCTGTGCCGCTACTTGTATTATCGACAAACTTCTGTGCCGCTACTTGTATTATCGACAGACTTCTGTGCCGCTACTTGTATTATCGACAGACTTCTGTGCCGCTACTTGTATTATCGACAGACTTCTGGTGCCGCTACTTATATTATCGACAGACTTCTGGTGCCGCTACTTGTATTATCGACAGACTTCTGTGCCGCTACTTGTATTATCGACAGACTTCTGTGCCGCTACTTGTATTATCGACAGACTTCTGGTGCCGCTACTTGTATTATCGACAGACTTCTGTGCCGCTACTTGTATTATCGACGGACTTCTGTGCCGCTACTTGTATTATCGACAGACTTCTGGTGCCGCTACTTATATTATCGACAGACTTCTGGTGCCGCTACTTGTATTATCGACAGACTTCTGGTGCCGCTACTTATATTATCGACAGACTTCTGGTGCCGCTACTTGTATTATCGACAGACTTCTGGTGCCGCTACTTATATTATCGACAGACTTCTGGTGCCGCTACTTGTATTATCGACAGACTTCTGGTGCCGCTACTTGTATTATCGACAGACTTCTGGTGCCGCTACTTATATTATCGACAGACTTCTGGTGCCGCTACTTGTATTATCGACAGATTTCTCTCTCAGGTTCGTCGATAATTCAGGAAGCGGCATCAAATCTGACATATTGTATCAAGATACCAATAATTTCAGCCACTCTTTTGGCGTAATAATTACCCTCCCACCACCCGCCATCTGCCATCAGTTCCTCACATGTACCGTGATGTGGCGGCTTAGATACCCACGTTATAAATCACCAGTCCCTCCACACGAAGAAACCGGCAAAAAACACACCTTGGCGAGTAGCCGATGGGCTGTGAGCATTGATAACTGTCCTCCAGCTATCATCCAGATTCCTGATTTTTTTCCGTCACTGCTGAATCAAGGCTATCGGATGTCGTTCCCGCACGCCTGCCTCCCGTCCGATCCAGGTGGCCTTGGGCCATGGTATCTGACCTTGGGAGCCGCGTCCTTCATCCGTAATGTGGAGTTTACATTACTCACAGTGCCTTTCGGACTATGCCTTCATTGTGCCCCGGTGGGGGGGGGGGAGGGTGTTAAAATCGTGGCCTGGTTTAGCCTTCATGGGCAGAAAGTTGGCTTTAAACCCCAACATTTCAGTTTGTGATTATGCCAGGGGTTCCACAAGGGATTTCATGGTTAGCTGTTAAACTGTGTCGGACCGTTCTTCCGTGTCAGGGCGAAACAAGGAAGAGAGTAGGGGGTTACCCCGGGGCATGGCTCCTCTCTACCCTACTTCCAACGCATGGATATGACCTTCATCTGCTGTTCAAAGTAATCTTCTCATACCAACCAACTTATCTGACCATGCGATAAGCTTCAAGGCTGAATACTGCTGTGTACTACAGCAGTGTAGCCAGGGAGCCACGCGGGCTCACAGCTTATGAAAAAGGTTTACGTGTAGCCTATTTGATTTATTACTATTTGTTTTTTGATTTATTTAGTGATGATAGGTAGGCCACTGCTAATTAACTTCACTGAAAAGAAGTCATTATTATTTCGCTAATAATATCGTACAATGTGATGCCGACAGGATTGTGGGTTGGGAAAACATATTTGAATATCTTCGTGAAAAGTGTGCTTTGTTACAAGTGTTGCCTGGGGTATGATCCTGTCATAGCACATTAGTGGGGTGGGGGGGGCATCCATCTCGAAGGTGACACCCCTCAAGAGGGGTGACCTCGGTTTCTATTATGACCCTCGTCGCTATCGACCATAGGCCACTTGGCCGTAAGGGGTAGGGGTGGGGGTGGGGTGGAGGGTGGGGCGTTGTCTGTGATAGGCGGTGATGCCCCCGTGTCCTGTCCCCTCGAGTGGTATGTGTGATGAGCACCTCTCCCCCACCCCTAATCCCTCCTCCCCCGCCCCCTACCTTTTGCCCCCCCCCCCTCCCCCGCCGGCCGTCCAGGTGGAGTAGAGTTCACCAGGAACAGAAATGAGACAAGCGTGGGAGAGGGGGGCTGTAGGGAAAATGTAGACTCTTCATACAGGACCTTGAGTTAGATGGGTGAGGGGCACTGGTTCCACCTGGGTCAAGGAAGCGAAATTAATCGGGGTTGGTCCTACAGCTATTCTCCCCCCCCCCCTATATTTTGACTGGTTTCAACCTAACCCGCTCAATATTCCCCTCCCTAATTTAGCCCTCATGCAGACAAGAGTAACCTCAAACACCAGTGCTGTTACACTAATACTTTACTTCTTTTTTCTTGATACTGTCTGCATGTTTGTTTTAAGTTTTCACCTGTTCTTAATTGATTTTCGCCCAACTGTACGATAATTAAATTAACTGATTGTGTAACTTAACACAATTTAATAAAGTCCTAAACGATGTGTAATTCAAATAGCATGAAATATATAACATGAAGAGTGGCAACGACTGGCGTGTTGTGGTAAAAATCTCTCAGTAGATGTCGCCAGACACAACCACCGACTCCACTTCCGGTCGAGGGGGACCAGTGCTGCCCTCTTGCGAGGTTGCCGATGAATATTTACCTTCGGCGTCCTCGCCAACGGCACTCTCCCGCCAGAGGTCGCACGCTCCTCGCGTTACCATATAGCATTAGCAGAACGCCTTCTGGCGGGAGATCACGCCAACAGCTGTGAAGCCGCGTGAAAAACTCTCAAATATGTCGTCGACAGCCTTCGTAAGAACTAAATATTTACGAAAAACAGGAAATGGAGGGGCTATTTATTGTAGAGGGAGCGCGTTAGGGGTTCTAGAAGTTGTGTTACCATGGTTACCGGACTTGTCACTGTAGTAAATCTCAGACTAAGTCTCGATACCAGTGCAAACCACGTGACCGGTGCGGTACTTTGTGTGAAAATATGGCTTTAAAAGTCGGATCTGTTTCTTACCCTCCCAGATTGCCTTCTGCAGAATACAGTTCATGCAGATGGTAGAATTAACGGTCAGACTTAAAAAATTGTGACGCCCGCTCTTTTAACGTAAGAATATTCTACAGCAGTGAAATGAGAAGATTTTACCCCTAGTAATTTAACCGTAGACTGTCATCAGCAGGTGACGACATGTCCATAATAGGAGATCAGAAAACGAATTTTGTGAAGTGAACTTTTTGTGAAATAACACATAAAAGACACATCTGCAACCATGAATAGCATTGTGCTCACTCCCTGCTGGCGTCCCTTCGCCACAACCACGTCGTAGAGTAAAGTGCTATAAACAGGTGGCTGTAGCTGGACAAACGCCCGCCCCTCTCGAGTCGCCCTGGAGAGTTTTATTTTACTGCCCTAGAACGCCCCCTGCCGGCAGGTGGGGTGGGTCTGTTGGCGTTGGGGTTTTTTTCCCGGCAGGTGGCGACGCCATCGTTTTGTCCGCCTCTTGAAAACGATGTGTAAACTACTTTATAGCTGCCGGGTGGCTCCGATGCGCGTGGGGTCGGGTGGGGGGGGGTGGGACTGGCGTAGAGGTGGTGCGGGGAGGGGGGGGGGGGGGCTATATTCGTCATGTATCCGCGTGTATCCATACCACGTGACCTGGTGGAGAGCCCCTCCAGCTCAGTGTGGCAAAGGGGTTGAGCTGTAGATCAACAGGTCGGCTGTTCGCTCGTCTCATTGACTCGCGAGATTTCCCGGCACAATTTCGCCTTCAAGTGCGCAAAAGTGGCTTAAAGCGGCAACTTTTCGTTTTATTTCTAAACTTCACTGTACGCGCTGTAAGGTTCAAACAGAGGACGCGTGTAGACGTTTGTTCAAACCCGGCTACTCATACCTGATATAATCAAAGGCAGTAATTATGTAGATTAATATCAGGAGCAAGGAACCAAGGCCTGTTGGATCCAGCTTATATGTTTTTGAGCCCCCTTTGTACCGCCCACCCCCACCACCCCCACGGCCTCCCTATACCCGCACGTGGCCACCCTTGGCCTTTGTGACGTCATAGACTGGTGGCGTCTAGGTTGGTGTTTATATATACGGTAAGCGCACGTGGCCATCCTTTGTGACGTCGTAGACTGGTGGCTTCTAGGTTGGTGTTTATATACACGGTGAGCGCACGTGGCCATCCTTTGTGACGTCATAGACTGGTGGCGTCAAGGTTGGTGTTTATATATACGGTGAGCGCACGTGGCCATCCTTGGCCTTTGTGACGTCATAGACTGGTGGCGTCAAGGTTGGTGTTTATATATACGGTGAGCGCACGTGGCCATCCTTGGCCTTTGTGACGTCATAGACTGGTGGCGTCAAGGTTGGTGTTTATATATACGGTGAGCGGTATTGTATATGGGGGCGTCATGGCGTTTGAAAAGCGCCGCCGTGCATGCCCCCTAGCGGAGGGATTTACGGTACATCATCAACCCGACTGGCTCCTTGCACGTGGCCTGACGGTGGCTGGGGGAGGCGGGGGGTGGGTAAGTATGCTGCGACCCCTGTCATAAATCAAAATCCTAACGGATGGAGAAAAAAAGAAATCACTGAGCAAGAAGTGAATGCTGGCTTGCTTTGGTTTGAAAGTGTAACATACTGAGCCTATCGCGTGTCGAGATACGGGTACCCGCACCCCCCTCCCCTCCTCCTCCCGCCGGGTAAGGGTTGCTGGTGCGGGCAAGGGGGTCCCCTCTGCCCAACCTTTGACCCTTTACCCCCACCGCGCGCCGCCGGGGGGTAGGGCCTATTTAGGGCCTCGGGGTAGGTCCGTGTGTGGATACGACATGCGGCTCCCCAACGCGTGGCGGGAGCGTGAGTTTGCCTTAGGGTTTACCCTGCAATTCTAAGGTGTGTTTGTGTGACTTGGGTGGTGGGGTGGGGCTGGGATGGGAGGGGGTGCGGGGGGGGGGGGTAGGAAGACGTTGCGGGGTGGTGGCTGGTTTCAGACGGGGCGCTGGCGGGGGTGGTGATGGTGGTGATGTTGAACAATTGAAGCGCTAAGAGCTGTCAGATTTTCAGGGAGCAAAAGGGTGGATAAAGGGGGTTGGGGTTGGGTTAGAAAAGCAAAAAAGAAGGGTGGGGTGAGGTGAAGGGGGGGGGGCGGGCAGGTTATGGCTGCTGTGGCTGGCGCGAGGTCGCTCTATACATTGTGACAATGAAGAGGGGGGACCTGGGTTGGCGTGGCCTCTCCGGTCGGCATGAACACTGTGGCGATATGTATCGCTTCTGGCCTTGCACAGATTTATATTTCATCTTTTTCTTTTTTCCTCTCGCGAGAAGTGGACCATAAATTGAAAAGCACCGGCGGGCTCAAGTGTCAAACCACCCCTTTCGCCCCTCGAAGCAACCCCCCACCCCCCCAGCTACCACCCCAACTCCTTCCCCCCTCCACCCCGTAAGGACTTTTGATAAACAGGGCACACGACACACAAAAAAAACGAAGACAACCATTTTCGAAAGGAAAAAAATAATTCTAAAAAAAAAAGGTTAAAATACTGTTAACGTCTCTAGAAAAAGTACATTATCAGTTAAGGGTGACAAGACGTATTTGTCCGCTTGAACTAGAAGTTGATTCAATACGTTTAAAAGAGCGGCAAGTTGACTGAGGCGGCTGGTTGTCATGGTGATGGCGTCGCCAAAGTGATGAGAAGGCTGATGTAAATGCGTATTCATCAACAGGTGAACCCACCCATCTTTTGTCGGGAGGGGTTAAGCTGGTAGAACTGGCGTATCTCTGCACTTAGGACCTTATACGCGGGTTGAACATGCAATATATATATATATATAAGCTTTGGTTACTGTTCTTTTGTAAATATCTTTAGACATTTAGAACATAATTGTAAACGTGACCATCATGTTCTAAATGTCTATATATGTTTTTCTATTGGTAAACCCAGTTACAAAATCGTAATCTGTGTTACCTCGTGTGCAGATCACCCTGACCATACTATATATATATATATATATATATAATATGACTTGACAACTAGTCCTGGTTCACCGCTTTTGTCTCAAGGTCAAACATGTCTCGCAAGCTATTACTTACAAATGTCTGCACCACACTTATTTTCACCCAGGGTCATATATTTCACACAAGAAGGCCAGGACCTTCTTTCTTTTGCATACAAAGTCAAACATTCCAGCAATACTTACAATGGCCTGGACCACACCTGTTCTCACCCGTCGGTTATATATCTGAAACTTGCATATGTGTTCCTTACGAGATCTGGACCACAGTTTTTTGTTTCGAAAGGTCAAATAAAGCACGGAGATTGTTACTTACGAATGCCTGAACTCCGATGACCAGCCACAGGAAGACAAGGATGTGGTGGATATCCATGATTGTGTCGATTAAAGTACCGCGCCTGGTGATTCAATCCACGCAGTGCGGGCGAGGTGCGGGCTAGGCGTGAGCGAGGCGCGGGCAAGGCGTGGGCACGGTAATCCTATCTGTTGGACGCGCTTCCCCTATACATCCCGCCCTGGGAAACAGTCCCCGCACACCGATCCCGACTCTCGGGGGGCGTCTTTTGGTTTATGACAATCCAGATGATAGCAGGTTTGAATCAGTTAACACGCAGGGCGAGCACGAGGCAAATGCCGAGCTGTTTCCCCCGCCGGCGACGTAAAGATAATTTATCCACAACGAAGCGATGAACGGACGGCGTGGATCCGTCTTGCCTGGGTGGAGTTTTTTTTTGTCGGTATCCCGGATTCGCCGCTAGCTCTCTTTCATCTTCTGATGGCTCTCTCTGGATCTCTGGCTTCTGGATCTCTGGCTGCCTCGGCGGTGCCGGATTCAGACAGGCCTCGGGGCGGGATTCAGGTATGTGGACGACTCTGGAACGATACATATACATAAGGTATACGAAGCGGCGAGGGCTATGGACACCCCCCTGCGAGCGGTACCTGGTTCTACCGGTGTACCGGTGGGTGTACCGTTGAGAGGGGCAGGTTTTCCCTTTACGTGATTTACGCCGCCGTGGTGGGAGCAAAGATTTATATTAAAAAATCAAATATATGTTTCTTATGATACACTGTGTATGAGGAATGATGTAACGAAAACTGTCAGGAAAGATGGAAGGTTAAATCTCTTCAGACAGATTTCCTGCCAAATCTGCCGCCTCGCCTTGGTTATAGACGGCACAGTAGGGCTTAATTGCTTCAGTAGTTTGCTCGATGACAGTGTGATATAAAACGACCACCACGTGGTCCATGGACCCCCTAATATCGCCCAGATGTTTTGCAATCTCCGTGGCTTGGCCTCAGAGAGTGAATGCCCCCTGTCGACGGGTTGATCGGTGTCTGTTGATATCTGATATCACACTGCTTATAAATAGTGCGTAACTGCAGAAGTTGATTTTTTTGGAGAAAGAGTCTTGAAGAGTTGTGTGCTATAGTTGGCTGGTATACCAGAACGGACTTTTTGCTTAACAGTGCCTTGGTAAGGGATTAACGCCGACATACTCGTTATAAGACATTAATTAGGGTGCAAGCGAGTGTGTCGGATTAACGAGTTGCTGACTGTATACATACAAATCAAAATGAACAGTTGGTGTTTTAGGCCGCTTTTTTGCACTAAAGTTGACCTAGAAACCTACATGGACAAAGAAAATGGAGTTGGATGAAACTATATTCAGGTTAAACGGCAAGAAGCGGCGAAAAATGCCCGAATTTTGATGACTCTTGCTATTTTCTGCTCACCACTATTTCGTATTTTAGCAATAAGAACATTAATATATATCACTCAGACCGATGGTGAATATGTTTACAGTGCAAAAATGCAGTATGGGCAGCTTTAAACGCTACCTCAAAGGTAACCGTCATAAATAAACGCCATGTTTTCATTCGTGACGTTAAGTATGTTTGAGCACAAAAATGCAGTATGGGCAGCTTTAGCTGTTACATCAGATGTAACTCTCACAAAATCCATATTTTCATGAATTCTAGGTGTCGATAACGAAGTAGACACATGACCACGTCCCAGAAACCTGACCGACGTATATATATGTATATATATATATATACCACTAACTTGACTATAACATCGGTATGCGGATACGTATTGGTTGTTCCATCTTCACATCGCCATTTTGTCTTAATCCTGCTGCCTGTTCACTTGCTATCTTACCGAGGGGTTGCAGTAGCAGTACCTACCCGAGCACACGGACATACAATGCTGCGTGAAGCGTCACTTGTCGCGCGGACTGACACAGTTCGCTGTCGTCGGTCAGCAATATACGCGTACTTTGAGTTCTAAAGTCCGCGCTGATTGGATGACAGCACGCACGCGGCGAGATCTCCTATCTCTCTGTATTATCGATCACGAGCAGGACGACTTTGGTAAATAGGTCCGAACACTGAGGTCCGAGCACTGAGGTGTACTTGCGCCAACCGCAAACAACCTGTGGCGTGAAAAGCCTGTTTGCTTTGTTCGTGACAGCGTTCCCAGTCGGGCTTCCAAGCGTCTCCCCGTATCCAGAGATACGGATTGTTTGGGAGCGGTCCGGATCCGATAGCGTTCCTTTCTTCGTCATCCACGAACCCCACCCTCTGGCGGCAGGTCTGGTCACCAGAGCTGTCTTTGTCCCTGGCGTTCTGAGCTACGACCGGGAAGGTTGGAGAGGATCGGGGGGAGAGGTGGGGCTGGGCGAAAAGGGGAGGGGCAGGGGGGGGCGGGGTGGAGGTGGAGGTGGAAGGGGGGGGGGGCAACCTACTGGTGTACTGCTTACTGCGCGAGCCACCGCCAGGGTGCGCCCCTTGGGTGGAGGGATGGGGACGGAGCGGTGGCGGGGTGGGGTGGGGGAGGGGGGCTCTGAGCTTATCGTTTCGGTGTTATCAGACGACGTCGTGTGCCCTGTGCCCTATCTTTTTGGGGGTTCAATAAATCGCTCTTCCAAATCCCCCACTCATACACCCCCCCGTGTGACCCTCCCCTTCCCTCCCTCTCCGGCCCCCCTCCGCTCCCCTCCCCTCCCTCTCCGGCCGCCCTTCACTCCCCTACCCTCCTCTACCTCTCCGGCCCCCTCCGCTCCACGCCGCTCCCCTGCCCCTGCCCAGCCCTCACCCCCCGCCCCTCCACTGGCCTTATTCACCCCGCGTCGTTACATTTTCTCAGCTTATCAGTTGTGCTTAACATCTGCCGTTACGTGCGCTGAGGGGGGGGGGGGGCTGCTAATATGTGCATGGTTCCCACGATACGAGAGGGGTGGAGGGGGGAGGGGTGAAGAGCCATCCTTGATATTATCCAGGATTGTACTATCTTTGTCGCGAAATGTCTCCAAATAAGATAGAGGTACTTGAGATTGTGATTGCGCGCGCACGTATATTATAAGGATCCTATTAATAAAAAAAAGAGAGCGAAGTTTAACCACTTATAAATAATGGACCAATGTCAAGGACATCTGGCCATTTACCTGTTTATCGGTCAGTCTCTTCGTTGTGAGAGTTGCTTCAAAGTACTGACCTCGTTCGCAAACAAAATTTAATCTCAAACAATAATAGCACGTTGAAATCATATTTGTATTGAGCCTACTTACCTGTGCTAACTTACTCATCCAAGTTCAACCACAGAGTAACTATTTGTACTATAACGCAAGTATTTGTCCAGTGGCAAGAGTCTTTCCATATCGTGTGCGAAGTGTACAGCTAGCACAGGCGGAAGCGAAACGCCTACAAGGATTTGATCCTTCTTCATGTCTGGATTTGATCGCCATCCACATCTGAATTTGATCCTTCTTCACGTTTGGACTGGATCCCCATCCACATATGGATTTGACCTTAACCACGTCTAGATTTGATCCCTTCCCCCCCGGCTGGTTTCGATCCCTAACGACGTCAGGATTTGATCCGTATCCAGGCACAACTTTGATCCGTGAATATCTGCGTGTGTGCATGCGAACAGGGTAGAAGCTGTGCCTGTCCCGCAAATAGCATGTACACCCCCACCCCCCCCCCCCCCACCCTCAAGTGGAATCGACCGTCCCATCCAAAAAATACCCCTCCCTACCCGCTATTCAAGCTTCTTTCCGTTGGCGCTGGTGACGATAACACAGCTAACCTACCCCCTCCTACCACCCCCCCCCCACCACCACCACCGACCCACACTACACACACCGGTTATATCAGCTATTCAATTTGAAAACTTTAAATTTACTGTGTCCCTTTCAGCGCGGCATTCAGTTTTCTATATGTGGACTCACCTTGTTAGGGTTATAGCGGTGTCTGTCTCTACGTGTAGTGTACGTAACCGCCGCCAGGTCGTGACTGAGTGTCGCCACCCCGGAGACAACCTGAGTCTGTCCTCGGGCCGATGCCGGTATCCATGGTAATCCCGATTCTCGTCGGGAACGCATCAAACACAGCGGTGACAATTAACATGCACCCCTGCAGAGGATTGTCAATTGCTTTAACCTTAACGTTTATAGAAGCTGTCCATCACCGAAAGCAAAGCTGTCCGCTTCTCTCATGGGCAAAACTCTTCCTTCAAAGTCCAATCTCTTCCTTCAAAGTCCAAACTGCTTCCCTCAAAGTCCAAACTCTTCCTTCAAATTACAATCTCTTCCTTCAAAGTCCAAACTGCTTCCTTCAAAGTCCAAACTCTTCCTTCAAAGTCCAAACTCTTCCTTCAAAGTCCAAACTGCTTCCTTCAAAGTCCAAACTCTTCCTTCAAAGTCCAAACTCTTCCTTCAAAGTCCAAACTCTTCCTTCAGGGCCTCAAGTTCTTCCTTCAAAGTGACCCTCTTAATCCACATGCGACTCTGAATGCAATTACTGCCGGTGAGTCTCTGGCCCGGGTCAATCGTTCGTAGTCTAACTGTCTAACTGGACTTGTGTTTGTCATTGGCCGCGCGGTATATGGTCCCCCTCTCTGCGTCCACCGTCAGCCAGCACAGCTCTCCACCCCTCGGCCGCCTCTGTCTCTCTGTCGTGTGGCGGTGTTATGGTGGCCAGCCCCACCAATGAATTGAAAGCGGCGAGATAACTTGAATGAAAAAATCTCAGTTTGCACGCCGCCGGGTGGCAGACAGGGCTTTAGTAGGGTGGGTGGTTGGGTGAGTCAGGGCTGGGAGGGTCGGGGGGTGAGTTGAGGTGAGGTGTCAGTGGGGGTGGTCTGGGGCATGGCATGACACGGCGGGTGGGGTGTCAGATGGAGAGTGGGTGGCCGGAGGGGGGGGGGGGCGGGTGTTATAAATACCAAGTGGCGTGCTCTATGAAACCGTGGTAAATGGGGGTAAAGCCGAGCGGGTGGGTGGGTTGGCACTGAGGGAGCGAGGGGCGTTATACATACGGGGGCAGGTGGCGACGGGTAAGGCGCCCCCACCCCCCAACCCCTACACACACCACTCTAGGTGGGGTAAGTGGGCTTGTGTGGGTACCGCTGCCCCTACCCCTCCCCACCCCCCCCCCCACACACACACACTCCTGTCCCCTCACCCACAGGGGGGGGGGTGGTATGTATAGGAGGCGGAATGATATTGCAGTGTCTCTCTCTCTCGGTTGTTGTCTCGCATGGTAGGCTGCGCACAAATCAGAGGCAAGTAGCTGAGGGGGTTTAGAGACAGCTTTGCCCGGCCGGTATTTAACCAGGACCCGGACATCTGTCGCGGCCCCTCACCGCCAATCTGTGCCCCGCCGGGGTGAAAGGGAAAAGCGGGGCCTTGGTCACTGCCAGAGCGGGGCAGTTGCTTGGCAGATAAAGTACCCGACATCAGCGGTGGTGTCTGTTGTCTGTCCTCTGGTGTCTGTCCATCCTCTGGTGTCTGTCCGTCCTATGGTGTCTGTCCGTCCTCTGGTGTCCGTCTGTCCGTCCTCTGGTGTCTGTGTCCGCCCTCTGGTGTCTGTGTCCGCCCTCTGGTGTCTGTCCGTCGTCTGGTGTCTGTCCGTCCTCTGGTGTCTGTCTGTCCGTCCTCTGGTGTCTGTCTGTCCGTCCTCTGGTGTCTGTCCGTCCTCTGGTGTCTGTCTGTCCGTCCTCTGGTGTCTGTGTCCGCCCTCTGGTGTCTGTCCGTCGTCTGGTGTCTGTCCGTCCTCTGGCGTCTGTCTGTCCGTCCTCTGGTGTCTGTCTGTCCGTCCTCTGGTGTCTGTCCGTCCTCTGGTGTCTGTGTCCGTCCTCTGGTGTCTGTCCATCCTCTGGTGTCTGTCCGTCTTCTGGTTTCTGTCTGTCCTCTGGTGTCTGTCCGTCCTCTGGTGTCTGTCTGTCCGTCCTCTGGTGTCTGTCTGTCCGTCCTCTGGTGTCTGTCCGTCCTCTGGTGTCTGTCCATCCTCTGGTGTCTGTCCGTCCTCTGGTGTCTGTCCGTCCTCTGGTGTCTGTCTGTCCGTCCTCTGGTGTCTGTCTGTCCGTCCTCTGGTGTCTGTCTGTCCGTCCTCTGGTGTCTGTCCGTCCTCTGGTGTCTGTCTGTCCGCCCTCTGGTGTCTGTCCTTCCTCTGGTGTCTGTCCGTCCTCTGATGTATGTCCGTCCTCTGATGTATGTCCGTCCTCTGGTGTCTGTCCGTCCTCTGGTGTCTGCCCGTCCGTCCTCTAGTGTCTGTCCGTCCGTCCTCTGGTGTCTGTCTGTCCGTCGTCTGGTGTCTGTCCGTCCTCTGGTGTCTGTCTGTCTGTCCTCTGGTGTTTGTCTGTCCGTCCTCTGGTGTCTGTCCTCTGATGTCTGTCCATCCTCTGGTGTCTGTCCGTCCTCTGATGTCTGTCCTCTGGTGTATGTCTGTCCGTCCTCTGGTGTCTGTCCGTCCTCTGGTGTCTATCTGTCCGTCCTCTGGTGTCTGTCCGTCCGTCCTCTGGTGTCTGTCTGTCCGTCCTCTGGTGTCTGTCCATCCTCTGGTGTCTGTCCGTCTTCTGGTTTCTGTCTGTCCTCTGGTGTCTGTCCGTCCTCTGGTGTCTGTCTGTCCGTCCTCTGGTGTCTGTCTGTCCGTCCTCTGGTGTCTGTCCGTCCTCTGGTGTCTGTCCATCCTCTGGTGTCTGTCCGTCCTCTGGTGTCTGTCTGTCCGTCCTCTGGTGTCTGTCTGTCCGTCCTCTGGTGTCTGTCTGTCCGTCCTCTGGTGTCTGTCCGTCCTCTGGTGTCTGTCTGTCCGCCCTCTGGTGTCTGTCCTTCCTCTGGTGTCTGTCCGTCCTCTGATGTATGTCCGTCCTCTGATGTATGTCCGTCCTCTGGTGTCTGTCCGTCCTCTGGTGTCTGCCCGTCCGTCCTCTAGTGTCTGTCCGTCCGTCCTCTGGTGTCTGTCTGTCCGTCCTCTGGTGTCTGTCCGTCCTCTGGTGTCTGTCTGTCTGTCCTCTGGTGTCTGTCTGTCCGTCCTCTGGTGTCTGTCCTCTGATGTCTGTCCATCCTCTGGTGTCTGTCCGTCCTCTGATGTCTGTCCTCTGGTGTATGTCTGTCCGTCCTCTGGTGTCTGTCCGTCCTCTGGTGTCTATCTGTCCGTCCTCTGGTGTCTGTCCGTCCGTCCTCTGGTGTCTGTCTGTCCGTCCTCTGGTGTCTGTCCGTCCTCTGGTGTCTGTCCGTCCTCTGGTGTCTGTCTGTTCGTCCTCTGGTGTCTGTCTGTCCGCCCTCTGGTGTCTGTCCTTCCTCTGGTGTCTGTCCGTCCTCTGATGTATGTCCGTCCTCTGATGTATGTCCGTCCTCTGGTGTCTGTCCGTCCTCTGGTATCTGTCTGTCCTCTGGTGTCTGTCTGTCTGTCCTCTGGTGTCTGTCTGTCCGCCCTCTGGTGTCTGTCTGTCCGTCCTCTGGTGTCTGTCTGTCCGTCCTCTGGTGTCTGTCCGTCCTCTGATGTCTCTCCATCCTCTGGTGTCTGTCCGTCCTCTGATGTCTGTCCTCTGGTGTATGTCTGTCCGTCCTCTGGTGGCTGTCCGTCCTCTGATATCTGTTAGTTCGTCTTCTGGTGTCTGTCTGTCTGTCCTCTGGTGTCTGCCCGTCCGTCCTCTAGTGTCTGTCCGTCCGTCCTCTGGTATCTGTCCGTCCTCTGGTGTCTGTCTGTCCGTCCTCTGGTGTCTGTCTGTCCGTTCTCTGGTGTCTGTCCGTCCTCTGGTGTCTGTCCGCCCTCTGGTGTCTGTCCGTTCTCTGGTGTCTGTCCGTCTTCTGGTTTCTGTCCGTCCTCTGGTGTCTGTCCGTTCTCTGGTGTCTGTCCGTTCTCTGGTGTCAGTCCGTCCTCTGGTGTCTGTCCGTCCTCTGGTGTCTGTCCGCCCTCTGGTGTCTGTCTGTCGGTTCTCTGGTGTCTGTCCGTCTTCTGGTGTTTGTCTGTCCTCTGGTGTCTGTCTGTCCGTCCTCTGGTGTCTGTGCGTCCTCTGGTGTCTTTCCGTCCTCTGGTGTCTGTCCGTTCTCTGGTGTCTGTCTGTCCGTCCTCTGGTGTCTGTCCGCCCTCTGGTGTCTGTCCGTCCTCTGGTGTCTGTCTGTCCGTCCTCTGGTGTCTGTCTGTCCGTCCTCTGGTGTCTGTCTGTCCGTTCTCTGGTGTCTGTCCGTCCTCTGGTGTCTGTCCGCCCTCTGGTGTCTGTCCGTCCTCTGGTGTCTGTCCGCCCTCTGGTGTCTGTCTGTCGGTTCTCTGGTGTCTGTCCGTCTTCTGGTGTTTGTCTGTCCTCTGGTGTCTGTCTGTCCGTCCTCTGGTGTCTGTCTGTCCGTCCTCTGGTGTCTGTGCGTCCTCTGGTGTCTGTCCGTTCTCTGGTGTCTGTCTGTCCGTCCTCTGGTGTCTGTCCGCCCTCTGGTGTCTGTCCGTCCTCTGGTGTCTGTCTGTCCGTCCTCTGGTGTCTGTCTGTCCGTCCTCTGGTGTCTGTCTGTCCGTTCTCTGGTGTCTGTCTGTCCTCTGGTGTCTGTCCGCCCTCTGGTGTCTGTCCGTTCTCTGGTGTCTGTCCGTCATCTGGTTTCTGTCCGTCCTCTGGTGTCTGTCCGTTCTCTGGTGTCTGTCCGTTCTCTGGTGTCTGTCCGCCCTCTGGTGTCTGTCTGTCGGTTCTCTGGTGTCTGTCCGTCTTCTGGTGTTTGTCTGTCCTCTGGTGTCTGTCTGTCCGTCCTCTGGTGTCTGTGCGTCCTCTGGTGTCTGTCCGTTCTCTGGTGTCTGTCTGTCCGTTCTCTGGTGTCTGTCTGTCCGTCCTCTGGTGTCTGTCCGCCCTTTGGTGTCCGTCTGTCCGTCCTCTGGTGTCTGTCCGTCCTCTGGTGTCTGTCCGTCCTCTGGTGTCTGTGTCCGTCCTCTGGTGTCTGTCTGTCCGTCCTCTGGTGTCTGTCCGTTCTCTGCTGTCTGTCTGTCCGTCCTCTGGTGTCTGTTTGGTGTCTGTCCGTCCTCTGGTGTCTGTCTGTCCGTCCTCTGGTATCTGTCTGTCCGCCCTCTGGTGTCTGTCCGTTCTCTGGTGTCTGTCCGTCCTCTGGTGTCTGTCCGTCCTCTGGTGTCCGTCCGTCCTCATGTGTCTGTCCGTCCTCTGGTGTCCGTCCGTCCTCTGGTTTTCGTCCGTCCTCTGGTGTCCGTCCGTCCTCAGGTGTCTGTCCGTCCTCTGGTGTCTGTCCGTCCTCTGGTGTCTGTCCGTCCTCTGGTGTCTGTCCGTTCTCTGGTGTCCGTCCGTCCTCTGGTGTCCGTCCGTCCTCAGGTGTCTGTCCGTCCTCTGGTGTCTGTCCGTCCTCTGGTGTCCGTCCGTCCTCAGGTGTCTGTCGGTCCTCTGGTGTCTGTCCGTCCTCTGGTGTCCGTCCGTCCTCAGGTGTCTGTCCGTCCTCTGGTGTCTGTCCGTCCTCTGGTGTCCGTCCGTCCTCTGGTGTCCGTCCGTCCTCAGGTGTCTGTCCGTCCTCTAGTGTCCGTCCGTCCTCTGGTGTCCGTCCGTCCTCTGGTGTCTGTCCGTCCTCAGGTGTCTGTCCGCCCTCTGGTATCCGTCCGTTCTCTGGTGTCCGTCCGTCCTCTGGTGTCTGTCCGTCCGTCCTCTGGTGTCTGTCCGTCCTGTGGTGTCTGTCCGTCCTCTGATGTCTGTCCGTCCTCAGGTGTCTGTCCGTCCTCTGGTGTCTGTCCTTCCATCCTCTGGTGTCTCTCTGTCCGTCCTCTGGTGTCTGTCCGTCCTCATGTGTCTGTCCGTCCTCTGGTGTCCGTCCGTCCTCTGGTTTTCGTCCGTCCTCTGGTGTCCGTCCGTCCTCAGGTGTCTGTCCGTCCTCTGGTGTCTGTCCGTCCTCTGGTGTCTGTCCGTCCTCTGGTGTCTGTCCGTTCTCTGGTGTCCGTCCGTCCTCTGGTGTCCGTCCGTCCTCAGGTGTCTGTCCGTCCTCTGGTGTCTGTCCGTCCTCTGGTGTCCGTCCGTCCTCAGGTGTCTGTCCGTCCTCTGGTGTCTGTCCGTCCTCTGGTGTCCGTCCGTCCTCAGGTGTCTGTCCGTCCTCTGGTGTCTGTCCGTCCTCTGGTGTCCGTCCGTCCTCTGGTGTCCGTCCGTCCTCAGGTGTCTGTCCGTCCTCTGGTGTCCGTCCGTCCTCTGGTGTCCGTCCGTCCTCTGGTGTCTGTCCGTCCTCAGGTGTCTGTCCGTCCTCTGGTATCCGTCCGTTCTCTGGTGTCCGTCCGTCCTCTGGTGTCTGTCCGTCCGTCCTCTGGTGTCTGTCCGTCCGTCCTCTGGTGTCTGTCCGTCCTGTGGTGTCTGTCCGTCCTCTGATGTCTGTCCGTCCTCAGGTGTCTGTCCGTCCTCTGGTGTCTGTCCTTCCATCCTCTGGTGTCTCTCTGTCCGTCCTCTGGTGTCTGTCCGTTCTCTGGTGTCTGTCCGTCCTCTGGTGTCTGTGTCCGTCCTCTGGTGTCTGTCTGTCCGTCCTCTGGTGTCTGTGCGTCCTCTGGTGTCTGTCCGTCCTCTGGTGTCTGTTTGGTGTCTGTCCGTCCTCTGGTGTCTGTCCGTCCTCTGATGTCTGTCCGTCCTCTGGTGTCTGTCCGTCCTCAGGTGTCTGTCCGTCCTCTGCTGTCTGTCCGTCCTCTGGTGTCCGTCCGTCCTCTGGTGTCTGTCCGTCCTCTGGTGTCCGTCCGTCCTCTGGTGGCTGTCAGTCCTCTGGTGTCTGTCCGTCCTCTGGTGTCTGTCCGTCCTCTGGTGTCTGTCCGTCCTCTGGTGTCCGTCCGCCCTCTGGTGTCTGTCCGTCCTCTGGTGTTTGTCCGTCCTCTGGTGTCCGTCCGCCCTTTGGTGTCTGTCCGTCCTCTGATGTCCGTCCGTCCTCTGGTGTCTGTTTGGTGTCTGTCCGTCCTCTGGTGTCTGTTTGGTGTCTGTCCTACCTCTGGTGTCTGTCTGTCCGGGACGCTGATATGGGGCCGGATGAAATGTACATACCAGGGGTCGAAACCACGACCTTTTGATCTGCATCTCAGCCTGCATATAAACTGAGGTACGGAGGCTTCCAATTACAATTTGCAGGGCAGGAGAAACACAGAAAATATGCCCAAAAAAAATTCAGGAATAAATCCGATAATTGGGGAAAAAAGAATTTTTCTGTATATAACAAATCCGTCCATACAGTCGTTATCCGCCGTGAGTTAAATGCCATTAAATAGTCCCAATCCGGTATTACGATGAAAAGCTGAAAAGTGACTCTCCTTGGTTCTCACCTGGCTGAAGTGGCGTAGCAATAGCATCCAGTTCTGGGCAAGCAGGATGTAAGAACTTTATCAAGACCGCACACTGGGTACTTTTAATAGTGTATGTACACCTTCTTAATTGTTAGGCAGTCTGTATTTGGCGGTAGAGCGCGTGCCTTCGCCTGCGTCCACTTGGCAGGTGCGAGCTCAACGAGAGTTTAAGTTGCCGTCTGCCACTCGAGTTTTGGCGGGAAAGTGGCGGGCGCGCTTGTTTTGCGGGTAAAACGCGACGTCCGGGAGGGATTACGACGTATAGCACTCATTTTGGTCATACTGTTTACCCGTCCTCACCAAGGAACCGCATCACCAGATCAAATGTTGTCTTTCTGGGTCTTGAAAAGGTTGCCGACTCACTGACAAAGGATTTGTGATCGTCAGGCAGTGAATAAATTGTGAACGAGGTGTATCGTATATTTGCTTTGATCTTACATTATTTATACATCATACATGTACTGTTAATCTACATCTTAGCGGCGTTTTGCTTTCCTCATAGATTGAATTGCCGAACTGATTTTTGTCATCATTGAAGTCACCACTTACCTATTATAAAACTCTTCCTTTTTTTGGTCTAACGTTGCCCTTACCATAGCGGACCTCCACAGTCCCGGACAGTTCACGTCTGCAAACATGCCCTCGATGTGGGGGATGGGTAAACAAAGAGGGTTAACAGCCCCCGTTGTAGTGCCCGGATGTCCTGCATAATACGCCTATAGTAGTCAGTCCCCCACGTGGCGCAGAGTGCATGGACCCCGAAGGGGCCTTTGATTACCTTGACTTGACGGGCGCCGTGTTTGTTTGTTTGGAGTTTCAAATCCTGCCTGGAATCAGTGGCATTTCGTGTTTTTGCGCCTGGTCTTATGTCTTGTAATGGTTGCTCTGAGTGCGCGTCATATCTGGAGGTGAACAGGACATTTAGGGTTAAAGTACAGGGAACTCGCCCATTGGCAGATATTTATTTTAACGCTAATATTTAAAGTTATTAAATGTTGTTGAGTTTAAAATGTTACAAATGTACAGGTTAAATGTAAAACTTATGTCCGGACAATGATTTTGGTTCACAACAGTTAAAATGGAGTTTATACGAAGTAACCCTCTGGGTATGCCTTAACTCATGTTAAAGTCACAGGCGTTTGGTGACGCATTCTACTCAGGACGTCAGTTTATTGGGGTGAACCCTGTAGGTCTAAACTCTAAGGAGTCGAGTAAGACATTTGAAGAGAGCTAAAGACGTATAAATCGTATGTGGTGGCGATTGAGGTCGTTTCATTGTTCAACTTCGTAGTTAAAATAAAATTACCAGGCTGGCAAATAACGTGAATTATAAATATTTAGTGCAATTGGCCTCAATCGACGCCCCCCCCCCCCCACCCCCCCGTTAGTCGTTTAAGCTTTTGCCATTTATCATTTACAAACCCCGAATCAATGGAGCTGGCTATTTGCCGTGGAAATGTCATTCTGGGCATGAAGTAAATTTACCAACTGGTAAAGAATGACTTGACTACGGACGTGCTGGAGAATACCAGACAGCGATTGAGAGGGTCGTTTTCTCGCGGTCGAGTGTCGCGGTAACCGAAGTCCCCCTTTCAAGCCGATCGCTCACTCCAGAAGTTCATTATTCACGTGGGAAATAACACAGGTGGTCTTGGCTGAAACGCTCGGAATAATCTCACACCGTAAACCTCTCCATCCCTCGTTAGCATGGCGACTGTGACTGCCGCATTAGCACCCCAGGACACAACAATGCATGACGGGACAGGAAATAATGCATATTCATGACCATCCAGCTCAATCCGGGCGGAGACAAAGGAATCTATTTCACTCGCCTGTAAAATGTGGGGCGGCGATTATTCTTGGTACTACACGGGCTACCGTTCGTGTGATGATTGTCCAAGGCTTTCAAGGTCATATTTACTATTCTGGTTCAGGCGACGGGGGTGTCAATTGGCAGGCCAGAGTGTCAGCTTTAGCTGTATTAAAAGGGACTGTTTTTTTCTGGACTTCTGGTCAGGCAAAAAAGTCCAGGCCTCTGCAAGTAAATTGATAGGTTGGTACAAATAGTAATGCGTACCTTGTTATCACGTTCATTAAGTCTGTCTTTCTTGGCTAGACACGACAGATGGTACCGGGCTCTTCACGTTCGTTTTCATCTTTTAATCTTCTTTCTGGTTTTTTTTTCTATTTTGGCAATACGACGCAATATTCCCCGTCATTGCTCTCGAAAACAGAAGTTGTGGAGAGTTTTGTGTGGGTAGTGTAAGTGTTGGGGAGGGGGGCGGGAGGGCAGCGGATGAAGTGGCGGACGACGGGTGGCTTGGTGTGGAGAGAGGGTTAAGGCTTGGAGGATGGTGGGGGTGGGAGGGGGTGAAGTATTGTAGTGGTAGACAGGTGGACAAGCCGTCTGTGTTTGTTTTCACGACAGCCAAAAAAAAACGCGCCCCTGAGATAGATGCACGGCAACGGTTGATGTGGACCTGGCGTGTGCTTAGTGCTCTGTCCCTCCAAAGGCGGGAAAATTCGCCGGTTGTCGTCTGCCCCGGTCTGTCGTCCGCGCGTCGCGGGCCATTTGTAGAGTTGGCAGACTGATATTAGCCTCCATGGGGATACCCTTGGCGTCTCGGTGTTACTTTGATTGGGTCTGTTGTCCCGCAGACACAATGGGGGCGATCGGGGGAGGGGGGGGGGAGTGTTCTTGGTCCTTATGTGCCCGCTAACGCGTGTCAGAGGGTTGCTCAGTCCAGAGAAGTGGATGTTAAATGTGATAAGTGATAAATAATGTTAGCTTATGTATAGTAGGAAATATATAGTAATGAAAGAGAATTTTCACCCTCTGCATTGTCACACTTTGGCAAAATAGGCCCATGGCGGTGTTCGGCGTGTAAATAATGATTGTTTGGTTTGGTTTTAAATAGAACGCCTCATTAACATTTAAGGTCACCTCGAAACAGTAGGGAGACGGGTCAAGGTAGACATGTGCCCTATTCGCGGGGTGGGGTAGGGGGAGGAAAGGGGTTTAACCCGCCCTTTGGGGATAACGAGGCAGTTAACATGTGACGTATTAAGTTGATGGGCGTCTCTTGGCGCCAGCTCTCCCAATAGAGGTCACCCCGAGGCCCAGGAGTTGGCGCGTGCGACCCTTGACGGCCACTCTCGTTTGAAGGTCGTCAAGGCTTTAAGTAGCGTCGAGGTCACCCCGTGGCCTATTTATGCAGCGAATTCCTTCTTGCGCGGTGTGCTGTGCAAGGTCAACCCAGGGGCCAGTAACCACTTTTGTTCATATCGCGTCAATGTGAGAAGGAAGGGAGAGTGGAGCCATGTCCCCGGGGGTAACCGCCTACGCTTTGCGAAGAAGGACATGGGATCTTTATCCAGCGACCACACGGACATAGCCACAGCGGGGCTCGAACCACCGATCCACGTGCCGTTAGGCTCTCGGGGGGCCAGAGCACTCAAGACGAGCGCTCTAAACCACTGAGCTACCGGGCCGGCCCCGCCATTGTATTGGAGCCGATTAGTTAGCTGCGAATAATGATGGCTATGCAGATCTTCCTTTGCAATGGTTGCGGTTACTCCCGGAGACATGTCTCCTCTGTGCCGTGCATCTTCCCCACATCGAACTGATCTTTCAGGGTAATGCGTTAAAGTTACTCATCCAGCAATATTTTCCTTGAAAAATGTAAAAACTATTTTGACTGGAAATCATGTATTTATATCCTTAGCATAGAAGTACACCTATTGTATGCAATAAAAAACCCAGATATGTTGTTAAGCCTCTTTTTTTGGGCAAAATTAGTGCATCCCATGTGAAAAAGTGTGGCTTTCTTGTGTACTAAGTCATCGAAGTACGCACATTGCGGCAGTTTTTTACCTTTCATCATGCGATGACAGATCTATTTTTCGTGAAGGTTACATTTATACAGTCAGACAATGTGTTCTAAATGTGTTTCCAAAATATTTCAAAAACCATAAATTAATTAAAAAATTGCTGCATGAGCAACTTTAAACTAATGCTTAAACTAATTACCACCTCGACGTTTGAGGAGTTGAAGTAACTATGAAGCCACCGGGGATAAAATGCCAAGAGCGATGTAGTTGAAACCGCTTCGTGCTGCCACAATTTCGACGATTTTCCTGCAAAAGTGTGATTAAACCAGACTTTACGCCAAATTTGTCTTAAATATCCAACCGAGCGAATGACTCCTCTAAGTAATAATAATTTGCGCTGGTTTCTGCCCCCTCTGCCCCCTCAGCACATGGCGTCTGCCCACTGCCGTATGGTCACAGTGTCTAAAGTCATTAGTTTAATTTTTTAGTGACATTTAGTTTGCTAGATCAACTTTTATCGTATTCTATCCACACGCCCGAGGCTCGGATGTTATCACCGCAAGTTGTCTCTATGCGGGTGTGTTTATTTCAAGCCGCCTGGGTCAGCCCGTGCGTGTCGGTGTTGTAAATTTCCGGCGCGGCGCCAAATGTCGTCTGCTTCCATCGGTGGCGCCACCTGCCGCGTGTCGGATGAACCAATTTGCATGATTTTTAAAACTGTCTCCCAAGAAAATTATGAGTAATCGACTTTATATAATTGTTATCTTTTCAAAAGGCAATGGAACTGCATTGAACTAGGTTATTGCAGTAGCGGTAAGGTCTATGCCAAACTACTTAATCGCAACTTCGGCCTGTTTAATCCTTTTCACGTGATATCATGTTTAATGGTTCAGCCTGAAGGTCACAGTTACTGTAAAGAAAAATGAAAACTTCTCTATTTCCAGATGCGATCACCACGTTATTTTGGACCTCAGTTTCTATGACAACGCCACACTGTCCGTGTTACTGGAAGAAGACAATGAGGACCGGCTCCCTGTCCTGGCCCAGCTGTCCCTGGGCTCCTTGGACACGGGAGGGGGCTTCACCAAGGTGACCCCGGAGACCTCGGTGGCCATGGTTACAGACATGTGAGTCAGAAACCGGAAACGAGGCGCTTCACACTGTTGTACTATATTTACACGCGCGGGGGTCATGTTGAAAACAGTAACCGCTATAGCGTCCCCCTTGTGGGGAGCATTTGGTTGTATATTCGGGACGCTTTAACCAATTCTGGTCATATGGCGTCAATAGGAGAAGAAAGGGAGAGTGGAGCCATGTCCCCGGGGTAACCCCCTATTCCTTACGAAGAAAGACATGGGATCTTTATCCTGCGACCACACAGACATGGCCGCAGCGGGGCTCGAACCACCGATCCACGCGGCGTTAGGCTCTCAGGTGGTTAGAGCGCTCAATGCGAGCGCTCCATGTGGGGTTTAGTTAATTTGATTGTAGTTCAACGGCAGTTTTATTCTGAAAGGCTATATTTTTGTTCGATAAGCAACGAGACGCGGTGTGAAGATGCCACCATCCTCTGTATATGAGACTTTAGTGGGGCGGGGGAGGCTGACTGGATTAGCTGGGGAGCTGTGGATTCGAGGCGTGTTATCTAATCCACGGCACAGACAATAGTAGAGTGCTGTATTACAACATGAAATAATGTTTTGTAATAATAATCAAGAAAAAGTCCTCCGCCTTTATTAAACAGATAAACAGGTGCTGGGTACTAACCAGGAGAGTGGTGGGCATATTTTATCCAACCCTCTTTTTATTGTCCCGGGATATTTGTTGAAACAATTTTTAACCTATGCGTGCACAAAAGCGGCCTACAACACTTTAATTTATTTCAATTTCTCCGCCTATGCTTTTAATGACATCATTTATATTGTATGGCGTTTGAAGTCCTATACTTCCTATAATTCACACCAGCAATGGTGGTATTATTTTTGCGCAGGCTCTATAAACTGTTTGTTTGTTTGGCTGCAGGTGTTTGGTTGGTGGCATTATAAACTGTTAGTTTTCTTTGGTTGCAGGTGTCTGGACGGCGGCGGTCACATCGACGGCTTCAGTCACCGGCGACTGGAGAACATGAGGGCCTGTCAGGTGGCTGTCAGCGGCACTCGGCGGGTCGCCTGTGTGGTCAGTATCCCACGTAAAGCTGCTCAGACAGCTTTAGTAGGGCCCATAAAAAATATGCTTTACATGATGGAAAAATTTGAGAAAAATATGTTTTGACTAATATGAAGACAAAAATCTTTTGACTAGCAGGAAAATTACAAAAAAAATCTTTTAAGACTAGCAGGAAAAAGGTAGGTTTACATGGGCATTTAGTAATTCGCACCAGTTTATTTGCGCTTATATGTTGAGCAATTTCGATGTACCAGGGGCCACTGGCCTATGGTATCAATAAACTAAAAGCTGAAGCATAATTGGAACGATGTCAGTATCCCTCTTAAAGCTGCGTATGCAGCCTTTTTAGGCATCGTAAGAGGCGTTTTACGTTCAGATTGGCACTTGGTCAGTATGCCAGTTAAAGCTGCTTATGCAATTTTTACGCCTCGTAAAAAAAACAATTCAGGATCCCTCAAATTAGAACTTGGTCAGTGACCCACCGTTAAGGTGCACATGCATTTATTAAGCATGACAAAAAAATACCAATTGAGCTAATGCCTACTTTTACCATTTAAAGGTGCAATTACAAGAAATTTCGTGAGTTCTGAGGAAGACGCATTCAAGCGCGACCGATCACTGACAAAGTCAGCCAGTAGAGCCTCTTGAAAAACATCGCTTTTTGAAGAAATTGGAATCGGTTTAATGTTTATCCGTTGTTGCAAAGGCAGGTTTAAATACATTTTCATCTCCAGTTAATACCATTGTTGACGTCTTGTTCCAGCTGCACGCCTCCAAGCGGCGAGTCCGACTCTTCCTCATGGATGCCGAGGACGACGAGGAGGAGGAGGAGGAAGATGAGGAGGAGGGGGAGGGGGCGCAGGAGGGGGCGAACCGGACGGACGAGCTGGGGGAAGATGAGGCAATGGAGGAGGGAGGGGCGGCGAGCGATGGGTCTTCACAGGACGGCGACAGCGACGGCAACAAGGAGAATGAGACATTGATATAATAGCCAGTCTGTCCGCTTGGGGCGCCACCTTACGGGACGCCGATAGCGACGGCAACAAGGAGAATGAGACGTTTATATGATAGCCAGTCCGTCCGCTTGGGGCGCCACCTTACGGGACGGCGACAGCGACGGCAACAAGGAGAATGAGACATTGATATGACAGCCAGTCTGTCCGCTTGGAGCGCCACCTTACGGGACCCCGATAGCGACAGCAACAAGGAGAATGAGACATCGATATGACAGCCAGTCTGTCCGCTTGGAGCGCCACCTTACGGGACGGTGACAGCGACGGCAACAAGGAGAATGAGACAATGATATGACAGCCAGTCTGTCCGCTTAGAGCGCCACCTTACGGGACGCCGATAGCGACAGCAACAAGGAGAATGAGACATTGATATGACAGCCAGGCTGTCCGTTTGGAGCGCCACCTTACGGGACGGTGACAGCGACGGCGACAAGGAGAATGAGACATTGATATGACAGCCAGTCTGTCCGCTTGGAGCGCCACCTTACGGGACACCGATAACGACAGCAACAAGGAGAATGATACATTGATATGATAGCCAGTCCGTCCGCTTGGGGCGCCACTTTACTGGACGCCGATAACGACAGCAACAAGGAGAATGATACATTGATATGATAGCCAGTCTGTCAGCTTGGAGCGCCACCTTACGGGACGCCGATAGCGACAGCAACAAGGAGAATGAGACATTGATATGACAGCCAGTCTGTCCGCTTGGAGCGCCACCTTACGGGACGCCGATAGCGACAGCAACAAGGAGAGTGAGACATTGATATGATAGCCAGTCTGTCCGGTTGGAGCGCCACCTCACAGGACGCCGATAGCGACAACAACAAGGAGAGTGAAACATTGATATGATAGCCAGTCTGTCCGCTTGGGGCGCCACCTTACGGGACGCCGATAACGACAGCAACAAGGAGAATGATACATTGATATGATAGCCAGTCCGTCCGCTTGGGGCGCCACTTTACGGGACGCCGATAACGACAGCAACAAGGAGAATGATACATTGATATGATAGCCAGTCTGTCCGCTTGGAGCGCCACCTTACGGGACGCCGATAGCGACAGCAACAAGGAGAATGAGACATTGATATGACAGCCAGTCCGTCCGCTTGGAGCGCCACCTTACGGGACGCCGATAGCGACAGCAACAAGGAGAGTGAGACATTGATATGATAGCCAGTCTGTCCGGTTGGAGCGCCACCTCACAGGACGCCGATAGCGACAGCAACAAGGAGAGTGAAACATTGATATGATAGCCAGTCTGTCCGCTTGGGGCGCCACCTTACGGGACGGCGACAGCGACGGCAACAAGGAGAATGAGACATTGATATGATAGCCAGTCTGTCCGCTTGGAGCGCCACCTCACAGGACGCCGCTAGCGACAGCAACAAGGAGAGTGAGACATTGATATGATAGCCAGTCTGTCCGCTTGGGGCGCCACCTTACGGGACGGCGACAGCGACGGCAACAAGGAGGAGGAGACATTGATATGATAGCCAGTCCGTCCGCTTGGAGCGCCACCTCACAGGACGGTGACAGCGACGGCAACAAGGAGAATGAGACATTGATATGATAGCCAGTCTGTCCGCTTGGAGCGCCACCTCACAGGACGCCGATAGCGACAGCAACAAGGAGAATGAGACATTTATATGACCGCCAGTCTGTCCGCTTGGAGCGCCACCTTACGGGACGCCGATAGCGACAGCAACAAGGAGAGTGAGACTGATATGACAGCCAGTCTGTCCGCTTGGAGCGCTACGTTGAGACATTCTACCGCTTGGAGCGTCATGGTCTCGTTCATGTGTGTGACGTCATTGCATTCCCACCGTTACATTCTATGTCTTCATCACGTGATCTGATTGTTGCAGATAACGAAATGCTAGGTTAGAGTTGTCTGGGTGACTACATTATACAAAAGTTTGTACTGTAAAATTGTATACCCATAGATGATGAAATAAAAAGTGCAAAGTCCAATTCAAGATTTGAGAGTTTGAACGCGTTGAATTCCACGATAGTCATGACGCTAACGAAACTGCAGAGAAGCGCAAAATCGAACCTACAAATGGATCAGGCACTCCAAATCAGATCCAAAGGGGCTCTTTTGGGTGTCCACTGTGCACGGACGTTCATAATTAAAAGACAATTGGACCCAGCACATTCTGAACAAATTGAGAGGGTACTTTTTAGCTAGCAATTATTTAAATTGCAATTAGATAGAAAAATCAAAATAGTTTGCATTGTGAAAGGAGAGTGGCTATTAACAAGGACTGCTGTCGCTTTTAATCCCGGTGGGGTACTTAATACATTGCTGGGGGTGGGGTGGGGGGTCCGCGGTAAAGCCCCCCCCCCCCTTTATCACCGCCCAAATCTGCTGGGTCGGAGCGTTTTACCGCCAAAATCCGCTCGGTCTGGGCATTTTACCGCCAAAATCCGCTCGGTCGGGGCATTTACCACCAAAATCCGCTCCGTCGGGGCGTTTTACCGCCAATATCCGCTCAGTCGGCGTTTTACCGGCAAAATCCGCTCAATCGGGGCGTTTTTTCGGCCCAAATCCGCTCGGTCGGGGCGTTTTTCGCGGCAACCCGCTCTGTGAACGCACATTTTCAGAGCCCCCCGCCCCGGTCGCAAATTTTCAAATATCCGCTCTATAGAAGTATCTTTTTCATCATAAATGTCCGCTCTAAAGGGGTATTTTTTTCATCACAAATGTCCGCTCCATCAGGCATCAAGGGGCACCCGTGGAACCCCCCATCAAAATCGTATAACAATCATGAAAAACTAACTACCTTCAAAGTGATTCAGGCTGTAATCATGAAAAACAAACTACCTTCAAAGCGATTTCAGGCCGTAATCATGAAAACAACAAACGACCCTCAAAGTTATTTCAGACTGTTATCATGAACAATAACTCTTGAAGTTTTTAATTTGATAACTTCAGCTGCCTATAGCATTGTAGCCACACCGTTCCCTACTACATTTCTCCTTGTACAGTCAACACTTCGAACCACGCCCCAGTTTACCCTAACAACACTATTTAAACGTCACAAAAAGGTTACCCGTAGCCGCATGTGCGTTTGGACTATTGTTGGGCCAAACTGGTGCATATTTTGTGGGAAAGGGCGGCTTACTTAGGATTTTTAGACTTCTATGACGGAGTAAGTCATTGTAATTCACCAAAGACACCACCATTTCTCTTCATGCGCCGCTGTCCTAGTTCCGAGTATGTGGGGTTGATGTATGCTGAGCATCCTTAAAAAGAAAAGCACTTGGGGTCTTTATGGGTGTGAGTTTATTGAGCTTTCAAGTCCATCACGCCCAAAATACATATTCTTGATGACATCCTTCAGGCTTGGCGCAAGTGTCCCCAGGCAAGCCCGCTTCTATAGGGGCTCAACGGTGTCAGTGTTAAAATCCTTAGACGTTAGTAGGGAATCGGCTGTATCATTTATTGTTAATATGTGGGCACGTGCAATCATAGTGTTTATGCATTCTATATACCTTGTTCTATCTTCTGACATCAAGAAAGTGTGTCAAGGTAGCCTAAATAACAAAGTATTGTACGCGGATATCAACCGTGATACGGAACTAAATGGCGAGAATCAGGGCCAAAAACTCCAACAAAGTCGCATATCACAATCATGATAATAACTGTAGTGTAAATCACAATCACAAGTGAAACGGAGGTCACGGATCACGAAAACAATTGTTTCCAATCACACATCACGGATTTGCAGTTTTACCCAACTCACGAGGACGAGAATTACTTCGATCACGAATCACGTAAATAACTCTCCTCAGTTCCCGATCACGATAATAATTTTAAGTGCAATCACGGATCACGAAAAATGTATTACTCCCCCTCTATAGCAGCTGTCTGAATTAACGGCTTAGGCTATTTTTAGATATTGGCGGTATTTTGAAACAAATGAAAGATACATTTTCTGACGAGGACGCGCTCATGCTGTTAGCAACGGGAAGACGTCGTAGAAGGAAAAGGTATTGGATTCGTCGCACTCTTCAAAGGGGACTGGCACTGGGAGAATACCACAGGCTAATACAGGAGATAAAAATTGCAAACAATGAGAGGTTTCAGACCTAAATTTACTTCGGATTGACGCCAGTGCAATTGCAGGAGTTGCTGGATCTGGTTGGGGGAGCAACCTAGTATCATGTCCGCACTAACTTTCGCGCGTCTTTGTGTCCGGAACAAAGGCTTTTGCCGCCATGTTGGAGAGTGTGCATCGCGCTGAATTTCATTCCTTTTTCTTATTGGCTGAAATGTCGACGGCGCGCCGACCGACGACCGAAAAAAAGAACATGTCCTATCTCATCGCGGAGCCTCGACGGTACAGCGTCGGCACCGCGCGGGTGCCGTCCCGCTGACGCGTGCAGTGGGCGTTAGCCAAGCGCAACTCAACTGTCCTATTTTTCCGCGCCGCGTCAGTTCCGTCGCCGCGACGCAAACGCGTCCAGTGGGCGTTAGCACTTAGAGTTCACGAATAGATTATTAGTGTAAATGGTAGGCGTGAGTCATAGGTAAGCTATGCCGAAACCATGGTTCGCTGGGACATTAACAACGACCGATTCGATTTAACTGCTCCGGAGGAAGTTTGCCTTTTTAATGGGACCGAATGACGCATGGCATAACGCGAACGTGAAGCAACGTGAGCAACCAACCCCAGACATATTTGACTATAGTTTTGTTCCGTGCGATTTGTCTATAGTTTTGTTACGTGCGATTTGTCTATAGTTTTGTTACGGGTCTCATAGAAGTGACATCTAAGTAATTCCGATATCAAGTTTTGTAATTGTCTTTATTAAGAGCCTGAAAACTGGAGTACGTCAATAAAAACCAAAGCATAATTAAATGTACGATTTCTTCGTCAAAAGGTTGATCTGGAAGTAGTCGCAGAGAGATGTCGGTAAATATGTTCGCTGCGTAAATAAATCTGTTTACGCCAGCTTGCGGTAGGCACATAATTTATATACGATACCATGTGAACAAAATGTGAAAGTCGTTTAACCTAACGAGATTTATGGATATTTATATTCGCATTTCCAATTAATACATTCCATTTATACTATTACAGCTCAGTTATTAGTTATGGTTCCTGCACATTTGGTATCTGTTAAACACCAGTTAAACATCACTCGTTATGTCAGTTTTCACACTAATGCTGCCTCCCCTCACTACACATGGCTGAAGAATTATGCGGCAGACTTGATTACCGGTACATACTGTTATTGTTGGGCAGAGAATTAAACAGAATTACAGCACGCATTGTAGCCGTATTTCTGATCCCTTATTTCTTCTCATTATTCTCTTCTGATGCCACACCGCACTTCGTTGAGAAACTTGATGTTCTCGCACTCACTTGGCTGCGGTCTCTTGTGGTTGGTTGATAATTCAGGACGCTTTATCCAATTCTGATCATGTCGCGTCATTGGGAGAAGGAAGGGAGAGTGGAGCCATGTCCCCGGGGGGTAACCCCCTACTCGTTACGAAGAAAGACATGGGATCTTTATCCTGTGACCACATAGACATGGCCACAGCAGGGCTCGAACCACCGAATCACGTGTCGTTAGGCTCTCAGGTGACCAGAGCACTCAATGCGAGCGCTCTAACCCACTGAGCTAACGGGCCGGTCCCACCAATTCTGGTCATGTCGCGTCAATGGACGGGAAGAGCAGAGCCATGTCCCCGGGGGTAACCCCTTACTCTTGCGAAGGACATGGGATCTTTGTCCTGGGACCACACAGACATGGCCACAGCGGGGCTTGAACTATCGATTCACGTGCCGTTAGGCTCTCAGGTGCGCTCAGCCAGAGCGCTCAAGGCGAGCACTGGGTCCTTTCCAAAACTTTCGATTTGTCACCCCTTAGGGTGAAATTGGATAATTGTTCAGACGAGAATATGCAGATGACATTGCTTCTCGAGCGAGATGGGTTTACCAGAGCAGAAATCCCATATCTCTAAAGGCGCGGACAGGATACGGAAGAATTGTGCCGAGTAAAATGTCGCACTCGAACAAATGCCTTGTACAATACATATCATCTCGCGTGATGTGGTTTCCAGAAAGAGACCAAACCATGGACAACATGAATGGTGTCCCGACAACTGTGTATTCTTTCCAGACTCCAGCTAAGGGTCCTTTCACAGAAATATACTTTGAAATGTAATTTCTTAACTTTTAACTGTAAATTGAACGTTTCATTTTGACAAAAAAAAAGACAAAGCTGCATGGATAGAAATAAAAAGACTTTCTTTTGTCATTACTCCATTGCAAACATCAACTTCATATTGCCCAGAACAAATACACACAGCTAGTGTGTCAGCTGAAACCTAACAATAGCAGTATCATGTTCATCGTCGTGGCTCGTACAAGGACAAAGGTTACGAGCTGGTAACTCTTAATGAAACGCTTCCCAACAGGGACTGGAGTGAGTGTTAATTCAGTTCTTGTAGCGCGATAACTAAATTCAATAGCATAACCATTCCTTTAATTTTCTTAATTGCAGTACTATAATACGGATTCTCTGATTGCAGTACTATAATACGGAGAACCAAGATCACGTTTCGTATGTGTATATATCTCAGCATACATCATACTAGTAATTATCACATAAAAACAATCTTTGGTGAAATCGCATGCAGTAATAAACAGTATCATGAAGAGCATGAAGAGCGATATTTCGACAAAAATAAAACAGTTCTCCACTTGGAACCGAAATGAGCTGTTAAAAAACCCCTAGAAATCAGCATCCTGGTTGGTGAGCGATATATCAATGACATGCAGTCTATATATAGAGAGAGAGACATCTATATATTATATATATATAATATAAATATAAACATATATATATAGCACGTGGTACATCCTTGATATATGAGAGTCCGTGAGCGTCACAGCCGCCCCCTCCCTCCCCCTCCCACCCCACCCCCAATATCCTTTCCTATACACACATATATATCCACACACACACACACACTGATGAAGCTGGCGGCGCCGAATCAAGTCTGTAATGAGTTGCATGAGGGGGAGGCTAAGGGGGCCCCGGTTTGCGAGGAGGAGGAGGAGGAGGACGAAGAGGAGGTGGAGGTAGAGGAGTGATCACCAGGCGTCGGGAGGCCGTTCACGTCACAGTTCCGTCGGTCAGGGTCGAGCGGCGCGCCGCTGTGCACGTTGTCTTCGGATGGCGTCCCGCTGTGGACGTCCACGTGGGTGGGTGACGTCACGGGGTTGCTGGATGACGTCACTGGGTGCGGCGCGTGGTGGGGATGGGGATGGTGGTGGTGGTGGGGGTGGTGGGGGTGGTGGCGCGGGTCAGGCTGGCTGGGCGCGGGGCGGTGAGCGGACGTCGCCTTGGACGCGCTCGGCCGGCTGGACGACTTGGACCAGCCGATCTGCATCTCGCTCAGGTCCCGTTCCAGCTGCTGCAGCATGCCGCAGTTGGTCTCACCCAAGGCCGCCCCGCTCCCGCCCCCGCCGCCGCCGCCCCCGCCGTTGTTGCCGTGGCAACAGCAGACGCAGGCGGGCGAGCCGCCGGCGGCGTAGGCGGGGGCGGCCACGGTGGCGCCTGGCTTCTCCCCGCCCCCACCCCCGGTCCTCTCGTTCTCCTTGTCGTCGTACGTGTGACACGTGCCACCCGCGCGACCGTGACCTTGACCTTGGCGTCGCGCGCCGCCCCCTGGCGGTGACCCCGCGCCGTCGTCCCCCTCGAGGTCAGAGCAGTCCGAGTCGTTTTGCCGCGTGACCGGGCGAACCTCGGCGAACACGCGGTCGACCACCTCCATCTTGGAATCGAAGAGTTTCTCGTTCACCCGCAGCCCCGAGCCGTCCGTGAGCATGCGCACTACGATGCGCGAGATGTTGCGCGTGTCGTCCAAGCCGCTGTGTTGTTTTCCCTGTGAAAAGCCAGCATCGTTAAATGTACATGTAAAAACCTGTAACATGTACAACTGCGTCGCTCAGACCTTTGAGCGTATAAAATATTTCAGCAGTACCTCATTCATTCTTGTGTTATGTTTTTAATTCGTTTCAAAAACATCGTTGCGTTAAATTCTAATACAGATTCTTATACGTAATCATGGCGGTACCATAATTTATGTTGTATATCAAGTAATCAAAAACTCCATTATCATTAATATTACAACGAGACGTGTCCTTTGAATCGCCGTTGCGTTGTAATGCTGGCCGCCGGAGTACTGTAGAACCGCCAGTGCGTGCTAAAGCGTCTCTATAAATAACCAAACGTCGGGTTTCTGGAGGCCTCCACATGCACACCGCTTGAACACGCAACGGCGGTTCTACGGTACTCAGGTGGCCGGCCCATTTGGAGGCTTGCAACTGCACACCGCTTGAACACGCAACGGCGGTTCTACGGTACTCAGGTGGCCGGCCCATTTGGAGGCTTGCAACTGGACACCGCTTGAACACGCAACGGCGGTTCTACGGTACTCAGGTGGCCGGCCCATTTGGAGGCTTGCAACTGCACACCGCTTGAACACGCAACGGTGGTTCTACGATACTCAGGCGGCCGGCCCATTTGGAGGCTTGCAACTGCACACCGCTTGAACACGCAACGGCGGTTCTACGGTACTCAACCGGCCGGCCATTTGGAGGCTTGCAACTGCACACCGCTTGAACACGCAACGGTGGTTCTACGATACTCAGGCGGCCGGCCCATTTGGAGGCTTGCAACTGCACACCGCTTGAACACGCAACGGCGGTTCTACGGTACTCAACCGGCCGGCCATTTGGAGGCTTGCAACTGCACACCGCTTGAACACGCAACGGCGGTTCTACGGTACTCAGGTGGCCGGCCCATTTGGAGGCTTGCAACTGCACACCGCTTGAACACGCAACGGCGGTTCTACGGTACTCAGGTGGCCGGCCCATTTGGAGGCTTGCAACTGCACACCGCTTGAACACGCAACGGCGGTTCTACGGTACTCAACCGGCCGGCCATTTGGAGGCTTGCAACTGCACACCGCTTGAACACGCAACGGTGGTTCTACGATACTCAGGCGGCCGGCCCATTTGGAGGCTTGCAACTGCACACCGCTTGAACACGCAACGGCGGTTCTACGGTACTCAACCGGCCAGCCATTTGCAGGCTTGCAACTGCACACCGCTTGAACACGCAACGGCGGTTCTACGGTAGTCTAGGTCTGGCGGTTAAAGTGATATGCCGAAAATTACCGTACTAAATAAAAGCGTGTTCGACTAACATGAACCCAACACGAATACTGCAAACGGTTAAAATCTTGGAACTGTCGTATCTTGAAGACAATCTTAATATATTAAAATACCTATCCCAGACAGAGTGCCACAAAGCCGCGTTCCAAAAGACGTAAAGCGAAGAGTGACCAACCTGAAAGCCCATGCCCAGACTCTCCAGCATGGTCAGCAGTTTGGCCCGCTTCACGCTGTAGTAGTTGCAGAAGGATTTCCGCAGGTTGATCCACTTTCGCGCCCAGGGCGGGAAGCGCAGCTGTGAGATCTGGCACTGGAGAAACATGAATCTGCTCATGTCCCAGGGCCTGAAATACAGCAGCATTGAGTGAAGATAAAGCCTGCATAGACCCAAAAAAACAACAGTGTTAATTAATGACAAGCAGTTGAAGGGCCGATGCAAGATTAACTAGAGGAAAAATAATTGGTGTTTTAGACCGCTTTGGGGCACACAATGGCTGAACTGGGCCAGGGATTCTCCCGGGACGACGAAGCATCATTGGATGAAACATGTCCCAGATTAGGTGTCTGGGGCCGGATATTATTTTTTACATCTGCCAATGTGCTCATACTTAATATATCTTATCACATTATAAATCTGCCAATGTGCTCATACTTAATATATCTATCACATTATAAATCTGCCAATGTGCTCATACTTAATATATCTATCACATTATAAATCTGCCAATGTGCTCATACTTAATATATCTATCACATTATAAATCTGCCAATGTGCTCATACTTAATATATCTATCACATTATAAATCTGCCAATGTGCTCATACTTAATATATCTATCACATTATAAATCTGCCAATGTGCTCATACTTAATATATCTATCACATTATAAATCTGCCAATGTGCTCATACTTAATATATCTATCACATTAGAAATCTGCCAATGTGCTCATACTTAATATATCTATCACATTAGAAATCTGCCAATGTGCTCATACTTAATATATCTATCACATTAGAAATCTGCCAATGTGCTCATACTTAATATATCTATAACATTATAAATCTGCCAATGTGCTCATACTTAATATATCTATAACATTATAAATCTGCCAATGTGCTCATACTTAATATATCTATCACATTATAAATCTGCCAATGTGCTCATACTTAATATATCTATCACATTATAAATCTGCCAATGTGCTCATACTTAATATATCTATCACATTATAAATCTGCCAATGTGCTCATACTTAATATATCTATCACATTATAAATCTGCCAATGTGCTCATACTTAATATATCTATCACATTATAAATCTGCCAATGTGCTCATACTTAATATATCTATCACATTATAAATCTGCCAATGTGCTCATACTTAATATGTCTATCACATTAGAAATCTGCCAATGTGCTCATACTTAATATATCTATAACATTATAAATCTGCCAATGTGCTCATACTTAATATATCTATCACATTATAAATCTGCCAATGTGCTCATACTAAATATATCTTATCACATTATAAATCTGCCAATGTGCTCATACTTAATATATCTATCACATTATAAATATGCCAATGTGCTCATACTTAATATATCTATCACATTATAAATATGCCAATGTGCTCATACTTAATATATCAATCACATTATAAATCTGCCAATGTGCTCATACTTAATATATCTATCACATTATAAATCTGCCAATGTGCTCATACTTAATATATCTATCACATTATAAATCTGCCAATGTGCTCATACTTAATATATCTATCACATTATAAATCTGCCAATGTGCTCATACTTAATATATCTATCACAATATAAATCTGCCAATGTGCTCATACTTAATATATCTATCACAATATAAATCTGCCAATGTGCTCATACTTAATATATCTATCACATTATAAATCTGCCAATGTGCTCATACTTAATATATCTATCACATTATAAATCTGCCAATGTGCTCATACTTAATATATCTATCACATTATAAATCTGCCAATGTGCTCATACTTAATATATCTATCACATTATAAATCTGCCAATGTGCTCATACTTAATATATCTATCACATTATAAATCTGCCAATGTGCTCATACTTAATATATCTATCACATTATAAATCTGCCAATGTGCTCATACTTAATATATCTATCATATTATAAATCTGCCAATGTGCTCATACTTAATATATCTATCACATTATAAATCTGCCAATGTGCTCATACTTAATATATCTATCACATTATAAATCTGCCAATGTGCTCATACTTAATATATCTATCACATTATAAATCTGCCAATGTGCTCATACTTAATATATCTATCACATTATAAATCTGCCAATGTGCTCATACTTAATATATCTATCACATTATAAATCTGCCAATGTGCTCATACTTAATATATCTATCACATTATAAATCTGCCAATGTGCTCATACTTAATATATCTATCACATTATAAATCTGCCAATGTGCTCATACTTAATATATCTATCACATTATAAATCTGCCAATGTGCTCATACTTAATATATCTATCACATTATAAATCTGCCAATGTGCTCATACTTAATATATCTATCACATTATAAATCTGCCAATGTGCTCATACTTAATATATCTATCACATTATAAATCTGCCAATGTGCTCATACTTAATATATCTATCACATTATAAATCTGCCAATGTGCTCATACTTAATATATCTATCACATTATAAATCTGCCAATGTGCTCATACTTAATATATCTATCACATTATAAATCTGCCAATGTGCTCATACTTAATATATCTATCACATGATAAATCTGCCAATGTGCTCATACTTAATATATCTATCACATTATAAATCTGCCAATGTGCTCATACTTAATATATCTATCACATTATAAATATTTACATTACAATTAACTTACATCGCCTTGAAAATTAAACATGTAACATAGAATGTATCACCTTCTTCAATACTAAAATAAGACAAATAAGATGCAATATTCTGAAATGACTAAATTACAAAAATTACTAAAATTCTATTCTAGCCGTCATTTACACAATGAGGAAGGGGGGTGGGGGGGGTCTGTTCTCACCCATCAGTGACGATAGCGAAGGTCTTGCCGCTGCCCAGTCGGTGGCCCTCCATCCAGGCCTGCATCCGGCACAGGACGTCCGGGAACGTCTCGGCACGATCCACCTGCCACTGCAGCCCCCCGGCAACGACACAGACAGAACGTTGTCACGACCATTAATGGGAACCGGGAATGGTTGGTTGGTTGTATATTCAGGACGACTTAACCACTTTGGGTTTTATCGCGTCAACGGGAGAAGGGAGGGAGAGTGGAGCCATGTCCCAGGGGTAATCCCCTACTCTTTGCGAAGGATGTGGGAGGTTTATCCTGCGACCACACAGACAGGACCAAAGCGGGGCGCGAACCACCGATCCACGTGCCGTTAGGCTCTCATGTGGCCAGATCATTCCATGCCAGCGCTCTAACCCACTGAGCTATCGGGGCAGCCCTGCATACTGGTATAGTTAGGCCATACAAGCTACCAAAATGTTGGGGCCTTTTTGTTGCATGAATTGGTTGGTTTATGGTTGATAGTTATCTACTTGTCCCGAATTAAGATAAGATAAAAGATAAATTCGGTATATAAAAGTTAACTTTGACGAGTCGAAGTAGAGTTTGTCGTGTAATATTAATGTCTAGTTTCAAATTTGTGTGCGTTGTTTGATACGTTCTTTGTGTAGAGGTGACCATATATTGTGAAAAAACGAAAGAAAAAAACATTGTATCCAGATTTATAATCCAATAATGGTTAACATAATTAATTCTATAAGATAATCAATATAGGAATTGGTTACGGAATGTCGCCAGGGGTCACCAAGAAGTCAGAACATATACAGAACCGAGTGGGTAAAGTGCGGCGATTTGGCCTCTTAAAGCCCCAGAACTGACATTAATGTTGCATTCTTTGAACCGTTGCCAGCAATTTTTTTGTTTTATGACAGACCATTACTTCAAGGCAATGTCTTTCTCTCCTTACCTGTGTGATTCCAGTCAGATTGGTACAGAATTGCGTCAGCGTGGGGTTCAGCAGAGGACGAACGAAGGAGTGAAATTCATCAACCTGTAAAGCAATAACATTGCATTGAGCAAGGCAACCCCGGCTTAGTTTACACCTGGAAATAAGCACAGTATACCTACATTGTCTTGGTGTAAGCTTGGTTAGCAAAGGGACCTGGAATCTATGGGGCAATAAATGAATGAAACTATTGTTGTTCAGGGCCCGTTTTGTTAACCTTAGCCCAGTGAATAATTTGGGTGAAATATGCCCGAGATTAGGTCGTTCACACCGGGTTTCGAACCATGCAACTAATGATCGGCAGTCGAGTGTTGTATCCACTGGAGTGATGGGGGGCGGGGCATAATACCTCAAAACGAGGCCGCCTATTCGCTACACTGTTACGTGCCGCGTGCAGCGGATATAAGTAAAACATACGTCTTTCAAAACACCCCCAAAAATAGTGAAAAGCGTCAAATAACATGACATGCAATATTAGCCAAAACGAGCCCGATCGAGAAGCGAGAACACGTTTAGTTCATCCTACCACTTCTCTCTTTTCAGCATCTACTAGAATGGCAGGAAATTCTATTATCTCATGTCGGAAACCTTCTGGGTTGAATTCTTCACAAGTTGCCTCGAAGTCAATGACCATGTAGTAGTCGTAGATAGGTTTGCCGGGGTCCCGGATGTGGGCTTGGCACAGCTTCTGGCGTTTATAGTGAGATTTGAGTCTCTTCTTCAGCACTTCTTTGGTTCCTCTGCAACAACAAATGATAAAAAAAATGGTTGTATATTCATCCAATTTTGGTCATGTCGCGTCAATAGGAGAAGGGTGGTTTGTTTGTTGTATATTCAGTACGCTTTAGTCCCTCTGCAACAAACAACGATAACAAAATGGTTGTATATTCATCCAATTTTGGTCATGACGCGTCAATAGGAGGATGGTTGGTTGGTTGTATATTCAGGACACTTTAACGACTTTTGATCATATCGCGTCAATGGGAGAAGGAAGGGAGAGTAGAGCCATGTCCCCGGGGGTAAACCCCTACTCTTTGCGAAGAAGGACATAGGATCTTTATACTGCGACCACACAGACATGGCCACAGCGGGGTTGCGAACCACCGATCCACGTGCCGTTAGGCTCTCAGGTGGCCGGAGCACTCAAAGGCGAGCGCTCTAACCCACTGAGCTTTTGGGCGACCCGTCGATAACAAAATTATACATAATCGCTGGTAACCCAGATGTCACATAAATATCGTAATTTCCGGTGTATAAGTAGGCGCACCTCTTTCCTTCGCGTTTGACGGGTGCGACTTATATATGAGCCAAACTTGCAGTGCTTATACTTATACACTGACTTTTGGCCTCTGACGTGACCACCCTCTCCCGCTACTTATATATGGCTATAACTGGCATCAATATGCATTCATCCAGGTTATATATCAATATACATTCGTCTGACTCATCTATCAATATCCATTAATGTGGCTCATATATTACTATCAATTCATCTGATTCATAAATCAATATACATTTATCTGGCTCATACATAACAGGTCCTACCTGCCATCCATTTTCACATCCTCCAACATGGTCTTGAGCTCCCCCTTGGTCATCCTGTTAATTTTGCCGTTGGTGACAGCGATCTGTCTGTAGATGGGGTGAGAGAACTGCCCATTGCCGTCCTCCGGCCCGGCATAGTGCCCTTCCGACCCCTCCATATCCTCCTTCCGCACCGAAGAACGCTTCGGCTTATATTCCTGGTGGTCATCAGCCATCATGCTGCACTGAAATATGAGGAAGTACATGCATGGGGGAATCGTAATGGTAAAGGTTCAGTAACAGGGAGAGACATAAGCGAGTGCCCGGGACAGTTACATAGTCGAACAGGTCAGAATACAGGTTGTATGCCCGACGGGGCAGGTGAAGTTTTAGACTGCGATATCTCACTATTCAGCAATGTTCAGTAGTTGCACTGAACAAATAACCTGTTGGTACTGATCAATGCGAACAATAACAGGATGGTAGCTTTCATTCTTTGGCTCAGACCATTAATATAACATCGGAAAAGCTGTGCCCTCAGTCATGGGTGCTCATTTTTCCGAACATTATGTTGAAGAATTGTCAAAATCATTGTAAATAACACAGTAAATAAATTGTTTATTAGTTGCATCAATGTTGTTGTTTCTCAATTTGATAGGACAGGTAAATTTTCAGGGGGGCAGGTCAATCTCAACACCATACGGTGACAACCAAAGTTAATGTCTGTTCCCGAGTAATATGAAAACCATGTTGCCATATTGGATCGCAAAAGCAGTGAGTAGTCTACAATTGGCTAGAGGTTTCAATACAAAACACCCATCTCTAGTTCATATTGTACTCCAAAGCATTATTGTGAAGGATTAAAAGTTATATGGATACAACTAATACTCGTTCAAATACTTCTCTTTCTCCACTGAGAATGATTTTTGGCTCTTGTTACTGCCTTTTCACTGATCACTCTCTCAGCAGCTATCACCCATTCCTCATGTAGAAAAATACCTCAGAGTTATACATGTCAATTAGTCAATTGTCAGTTAGCTGGTTCAGTTCTTTTGATGGAAACCCAGTTCTGCCAAGGATTTTAACATTGACACTGTTATGCCCTTAGAGAAGTGGGTTTGCCTAGGGGCCCTTGCACCAAATGTAGATACTACTGGCAACATATGGGGTCTCTGCTTAATTCCTACTCAAATGTTATCTTGGTATAATTGAGATTGAAACAAAAAATATAACAGAAACAACATATAGTCAACAAACTTTCATGATGTCAGAAGACAAAACAAGGTATATAGAATACATAAACACTATGATTGTACATGCTCACATTATAACAAAAGCTACAGTCGATTCCCTACTAACGTCTAAGGATTTTAACATTGACAGTGTTGTGCCCCTAGAGAACTGGGCTGGCCTAGGGGAAGTTTAAGTCAACAAATAAAATGTGGTCTGCTCCCAACTTGGATATGTCACGCACCTACGTTTAATATCCTCGCTATTCTTTTCCATTAGCAGAGTTCTGACCTGACTCAGGTCGGGAGATAAGTGGGTCGCTTATATTTATTTAAGCCTCCAAATGAATGCATTAAATATATATTCCGATAGAATGGTATCTTAGCTTTTGTTGAAATTTGAAAGTTTTCACGTAAATTGATAGCGAAATTCGACATCAGTAATGTACTGCGAAATTTTTATCATGCAGCCCCATCAAATTTGAGTGGCCATAGCCCACTTGGTTATTACAGCGGCGCTATATCAATGTCAAGGCCGTGTGGGTAAACTTAGTGTAGATGTTGGGCTCTCGTTATAAAGCCCAGCGATTCGTACAGAAGACATTTATTTGCGAAAAATCAAGCTACAAATGAAAAGTTGAATTTGTAGTTAAGCCTATGAGGCTATGTTAATTTTAAAGAAATGTGAAAACAGCAAAGATGTTATTGTGAAATTGCAATTTTTCATAAGACCAATAGAGTTTCACCGGCAAAAAAGCTGGTATCTGCTGCCACTTTAGTGCGAGCCTGTGAGTGATGAAGTGGCCTGTCGTAAGGGCACTTGTGCCAAGACAGGCATGTTGGAAAAATAAACATTTTCATTTAACATTGACCACTAAATGAAGGTCTGGCATTTTAGAAAAACGACACTGAACTTAGCCACAGAGCGACACGGAACGTCTTGACAAATCGACATTCGACACTGAGTCTGAGTCCGAGAATTTGTTTAACACGACGCTGGGGGCCCGACGCTCACTTGTTTTAGCGCGTGAACTTTCATCATGTTCATAATTTTGGAACCCAACATCTGATCAGGTTCACATGCAGCTTGAACCTGATGTTCATAATGCATGGGCCTGGTCACACATAATCACAATACGATACTCACTAGAACTTGATTATTGTTGTACCAAGTAAGTTATAACATAAACAGGCATCAAAACTTGAACAGTTGAAATGGTTGTGTCTTCACTTCGCTTGCTTAATTCACACTACGAAGGAGTGCAAACGTAACTTGTGCAATATTGTTGTTGCCAATAACTCCGTGAAAAGGAACAAGGCCCAATACTGTGTAGCATTTTTTGTCCCTTAAATATCGATCGATACATGTCGTTCTTCCTCAAGAATACTAACCTCTTATTAGGCAGGAGATGGGTAGACATATGATAGAAGCAGATGTTAAGTTGGATGATCTCGATTTCTTCTGCACAAGTGATAAAGTGGTGCTGGTACGTGGTACCAATGTCTTTCAATTAAAAAGTCACATTTAATGTATCTATTTAAATCATTTAGAGCAATTAAAATATGGTCATTCGGTAGAATGGTAACATTGCCCCCCCCCCCTCCTCCCCTCGGTCTACCGTAGAGTCCACGTGACGGCGACAACATGGATTCCACTTCTAAAAAAAATGTTTACGTATCCACCTGGCTTAAACTGTGGCCCAAATGATGTGGATTCCACGTGATTTATACCAGAAAATAAGACAGATTGGTGCCAGCACCGCATGTTGACGGGGATTCCGCGGAACGTTGTCAACATAGATTCCACGTGACTTTGTCCCTCCGCACTATTACACAAATCTGGTAATGGGGTTCCGCGGTGGCCTTGATGCCTGATAGAGCGGACATTTATGATAAAAAAAAACCTATAGAGCGGATATTTGAAGAAAAAATTCTTGAAAAATTGCAGGTGCGTTAATAGAGCGGGTTGTCGCAAAAAAATACCCCTCCTTCTTTCACCCGGTCGGGTGCGCGCGCATTCATTCGGTATGCCGATGGCCGCGTTTAAAACAGCACGGGACATTCGGGAGTAGATAGCGGCTGATGGGAAAGTAATTGTCTAGGCTGGTTCCGTCATTGCCCCTAAATGAACCGGGCATGACCGGTGTGGATTTTTCATTGACAATCGGTATAGCCCGACCGGCAGGGTCCAAAGAGCTTGAGTATACCGGGCGGCCTACTAGTGCGCCCAGTGTAAGAGTGTACAATATGCATAAACAAGGGGGGGGGGTGGCTGGGGGCAAGGGGGGGTCTTGGTCCCAGATCACGAAAAATAAATATCTTTATTCCCAGGTCACGATGAATTAAAAGCAGAACTCTCCGTATGCAACGGAAGGGCGGATACACGATATTATATTGACGATTTCCGGATGTACGGTTATTTAATATTAAAGTTCCCAGTTCACGATTAATGAAAATACTTGATCACGGCGGCCGGCTAATACTCCATTCCCATCTCATGAAGAATTATTTTCCTCATTCCCAGTTCATGGTGAAAGGAAAAGCCCAATCCCGAGGAACGCAAATACCCCTTGTTCCCCCCCCCCCTCCCCCTATATAGATATAGAGATGATTTAATTCTTCGTGTACCAATAACAAGGCAGACTATTCACACGGGCCTCGGCTCCGCGAGTCCGGGGGTATTTAATACATTCGTGGGTTTGGGGGAGTTCCGCGGTAATCCCCACCCCCCTTTTTGACCTCTAAAATCTGCTCGATAGGGGCGTTTTATCTCTAAAATCTCTTCAGTTTGGGGTTTTACCGCCAACATTCGCTCGGAAGGGGTATTTTTTCCCGTTTACCCCTTCTTTTTTGCACATTTTCGGTATGCCGCCCCCCCCCCCCCCCCACCGCCGGTCGTAAGTTTTAAAAGAGCCGCTCTGTATGGGTATCTTTTTCACAAATGTCCGCTCCCTCAGGTATCAAGGGACATCCGTGGGACCCCCTCCCCCCACAGATTCGTATAATAGTGCCCCCCTCCACCCCCCCCCCCCCCGCGCATATACCGCCGTCAATAACGTTTTTCGATAAAAACAAAATGCACCGGCATTCCTTATTTGATCTATTGTCATATGTTTAAAGTCCTTCCTCATTAAAAGTTTGACTCTTCGGAGAACCTATTCCAGTGATGGAAATAGAGCTACAAGGCTCACCTCCGACGACTGAAGACAATGGTTGGGCGAAATAAATGAACCCCCATAATAAGTTCCTTGTAGTGGAGAAATCTTGCCTAAAAATATATATCGGTTTTCAAATCTCCGTCTAATTTTATGTAAAACGATATTACAGCCGTTGAAACGATTAGGCATTTGTTAAAATGATGCCGAGTAGGTATCATTACCGGTTTCATTATCTGTTAACTAGCTGTTAATGATATTTGAAGTTACTTGCTTTGAAGTGGGCTTGTCATATGTATTAAGAAGAATGCTAAGTGTTTAGTATAGCTCATATTGCAGGCCATAAGGACCAGTAAGCTGTTGATCGCGATAATTTTGTACCCGATGTTGAACAGTCTGTCTGGCCGACAGTTTGGCGCAAGTGCCCCCAGGCAAGCCAGCTTCTCTAGAGAAGCGGGCTTGCCTGGGGGCACTTGCGCCAAGCCGACAGTAGTTTCGTTTTCGGTCTCGCCTTCACTGACTTCAGACTTCACTTAATAAAAATTAAAATGGGTGGGTGGGGGTCCACTCCCCCATACTCTTTGCGAAGAAAGACATGAGATCTTTATCCTGAGAACACATACACTACAGTGGGGTGGGAATGATGGATCCACGTGCCAGGTAGCCAGAGCGCTGAATGCCAATTAGCCTGAATGTTCAGAAGATACAGTCTTGACACATGACTTGTTACAGTCACAAGAACAAGTGTCAAGACTGTAACGTCTGAACATTCAGGCTAAATGCCAATGCTTTAACCTGCTGAGTTGCCAGGCCACCCCCCCTCCCTGGTTTAAGATGCCTGTGATCTAACCTCAGGCTCAGTGGAAATTGTGGATAGAAACTGTGTATATACATTTAGGCTTGGCTGCTAGTAGCCTGAATATTCAGACGATACAGTCTGTTGACACTTGTTCTTGTGACTGTAACAAGTCATGTGTCAAGACTGTATCGTCTGAACATTCAGGCTAGGCCACTAGTAATGTTCTGACCAGAACTGATGAACTGGAGACTAGACTGATAATGGTTTTGATAGGGCCCAATATTTTTATGACCGAACACATGAGATATCTAAAATAAGATAGTAGACAATTGCAAATGATATTGTTGTAAGCTGATAAAAAAGTTTTATCCCTAATTGACTATGCAGAAGGCCTTATGTAATGATTACGCATTGCTTATTTCCAGAGTTTTAGCCAAATTTCATGATAAAAAAAATATTAATAATCTCATTTAAATATATTAAATAGTTACTGATTTTTTTCAGTAACTCATGTATACTCTCAAGCATATAACTTTCTTTTTTGTCTTTATTCATCACAGAAGTTCATAAGGGATAAGGATTTGTTCATGGAACCCTGAAAAGAGTACTGTGATCAAAAACTGATTGTGGATGATGGCTTATAGAGGCTCCGACACGGCCATCTTTCCTGGAGCCAGCCAGCCTGTCAGACTAATAACCCACCAGTCCACCAGCCATGGTAACATGAGGGGCAGTGCTGGGCGGATGGCAGCAGGACTCACCACCCACATCATAGGTAATCACACTGTACATCATTGAAATACTGTAAACTGCCTTTTTGAAGCCATGGCTGCTATTAGAAAGTTGCATGATGGTGGTATGTAAGACTACTGAGTAATAGGCTATATTTTGTGTAGCTCTTGGCCTATTATAGTGCAGTAGGTAAAGCAAAATACCTATGTTCAGTTTGATATTTGTTAATAATATAAGATAATAAGTGTTAGCTCAGATTGTGGCAATTTAGCAACTATACGTACAGGCGTACAATGCGAGTAAGCGTACAGCAGAGTCCGCCTGAATGGTGGGATGCAGACTGCAGTCGAGCAAAGCAACAGAAACTAGATATGCTGGACCTCTTTCGCGTTTCAAATTCGCAAGAGCATCTCAATGAATATAAGGGTGCTCGAAAAATCTTTAAAAACCTTTGTAAAAGTAAAAAGCTACTACATGCACGGATCTTACAGCAGTCATTGATAGATAGCTGTACCGATTGTACTACCTTTTGGCGTTGTATCCAGCGATTGCACAGTAACCATGGTAACAGTAGGAGTAGTTCTAATATAAAACCTGAGGAGTGGAAGGAATACTTCGCAAATCTATTAAATGTCACGGCTGCGAAATCAGATTCTGTTTTTTTGGAAGAGGTGTTATCCACCCTAGCTGATCACGACAATGTATGTATTAAGTGTGACGTTGAACAGGTTGAGAGTTTGGAAAGAGATCATCTGAATAGAGCTTTTGATGCTGAGGAAATACTAGGTTGTATACGACATTTGCCCAACGGCAAAGCTGCCGGTTACGACGGAATACCGAATGAAATGTTGAAAGGGGTTGCCGAACTGTTGTTACCATATCTTGTTCGTCTGTTTAATCTGATACTGGACACAGGGAAGTTTCCGAGAGATTGGTGTAAGGCCCTCATATTGCCGGTACATAAGAAAGGATCACTGTCTGACATGGGTAATTATAGAGGTATATCCTTATTGTCTGCCCTCAGTAAGCTATTCACAAAATTAATCAACGAGAGATTAACTGTATGGGTCGACCAGAACGAGTTACGGTCAGAAGAGCAGGCGGGATATAGAAAAGGATATTCGACTTGTGATCAAATATTTGTCTTGAAGTCTATAATTCAAAAGTATGTAACGAAAGAGAAAGGCAGGTGTTATATCCTATTTATTGATTTTTCAAAGGCGTTCGACAGCATGCCCCATAGTCTGTTATGGTTTAGTCTACTAGGTAAAGGTATTCATGGAAATGTAATGACGGTTATTCGTGATATGTACGCTAACTTAAAATCGTGTATTAAGACACAATCTAGTTTGACAGACTATTTTCAGTGTAAAATCGGAACGCGACAGGGCTGTATGTTAAGTCCCTTGCTGTTTGCTTTATATATAGAGGAGTATTTATCCATGCTATCAGACTCTAACTGCCCAGGTATCTATGTGAGCAACGATGCCCCAAACATAATATCACTCATGTTTGCCGATGATTTAGCAAACTGCGCGGATACCGTAGGACGTCTCCAGCAAACGATAAATATGTTAGAGGCATATTGTAAGAAGTGGAGTTTAAAAGTAAACATGAACAAAACGCAAGTGATGGTATTTCGGAGAGGAGGAATAGTTAAAGCAAACGAGCAATGGTTTTTCGATGGTGAACGGTTGAAAGTTGTATCGTCGTATAAATATTTAGGGTTGGTATTGACTAGCACACTTAGATGGTCGAAAGCTGTTTCTACACTGACTGGTCAAGCCAACAGAGCACTGGCCTCTATCTACAAGCTTGATAAGAAACTTAACGGTCTACCTATAAAAGCAGCATTTACTCTATTTGATCGAATAATTGTGCCAATTCTCACGTATGGAGCCGAAATCTGGGGTTATCAAGAGTATAAGGAAATCGAGAAAGTCCAAGTTAGATTTTGTAAGAGATTATTGGGACTACCCAAGTTAACATCGGACGCCGCCGCATTAGGTGAATGTGGCAGGTTACCCTTAGCAAAAATTTATAATGTTAAGTGTATTAAGTACTGGTTAAAGATATTACGGATGCCAAATAGTAGGTATGTCAAAAGCTGTTATAACATGCTTAAAGAATTTGACAATCAAAGTAGATCATCCTGGGCTAGCTCAGTGAAAGTTCTGTTGTCTAAATATGATTTTAATGATGTATGGATTAACCAATCAGTTTATGACGAAAGTGTGTTTATTGCTGAGCTAAACCAGAGATTAGAAAACTGTTTTATTGAAGAATGGCATATGAAGGTTAGAGATCAAAGTCGCCTTAGTGTGTTTTGTACATTTAAGGACCAACTCTTCTTTGAAGTATATTTACTGAGAGTAAATGTTGCCAAACTTAGAAAGTCTCTTTCGCGTTTTAGATGTTCAGCTCATAATCTCTCTATTGAATTAGGTCGCCGTGATGGAACATTACTTGAAAACAGAATTTGTAAACACTGTGCTGTAAGAAATGTCCTTGTTATAGAAGATGAATACCACGTGTTATTGTGTTGCCCGAAGTTTATGGATATCAGACATTTATATATAGACAACGCTTTTTGGAATCCCCCAACATACGAGAACTTTATTATGTTGATGTCAAGTGTAGATATGTTTACCCTAAGAAAATTAGCGATGTTTGTGCACACTCTAGAAAAACGTGTCAGCGCGCAGCTGTAAATTCAAAACACGGAAAATGTTATTATTTGTTGACAAATGTATATACGTTCATTGTTATGTCCCATGGGCCTGAAGGCCTTTTGACAAAATAAACTACCTACCTACCTACCTACCATTATATACTTGACACAGAGATGATGTAGCATTATGTGAAAAAGACATACAATATTTTAAATATATGGAACACACTTTGGTCAGTGCATCAATAAAAATGTATGTACCATAATTTCTGGTGTATAAGTCACACCATTTTTCCTCATGGCCATGGGGTGCGACTTATACACTGGTGGGACTTATATATGGTTCAAGTCTGATAGGATTATTTCTGTTTTATACTCTCTAGGTGGTCAGGAGCAGGAAATGGACGTTATATACCTGGATCATTGCTATGCCAGGCCCTGGAGTGCTCATCCAGATGCCAGCAATGCCAGGCCTGTTCGCTTCCTCTTCATGAACAAGTACCCCAGAAAGGGTCTCGCCCATGAAAGCACAGTCCGCGAGTGAGTAACTTTGAGACTTGTCCTTCATAATAATGATGCTCTGGTCACCTGAGAACCTAACGGCACGTGGGTCGGTGGTTCGCGCCTCGCTGTGGCCATGTCTGTGTGGTCGCAGGATGAAGCTTTCATGTCCTTCTTCGCGAAGAGTAGGGGGGTTACACCCGGGGACATGGCTCCACTCTCCCTTCCTTCTCCCATTGACGCGATATGACCAAAAGTGGTTGAAGCGTCCTAAATATCCAACCATCATAACAATGAGCTTTTCACGTCTGTCAGCTGTAGCTACGGCGCCAACAGTGGTTGCGCGACTAGATCCTTATCGGAGGGGGGGGGGGGGCGTTACATCTCTGGAGCTAGTCTGTCAGTAGGTATGCTAGTGAGGAGAAGTCCTTGTGCCAGTTAAATTTGTTTACAAAAATATTTTTAAGAGAGCATACTCTTCTCACCGAAAACCACAATTTACTTGCAACGCAACGGCAATTTAATATGATGTTCATGGTGTACATGGCTACCTAACGCTTACATATGTTGGTGCCCTACGTATATTATATTTAAGAGAGCCTACTCTGCCGCCTAACACCACAATTATTGGCAACACAAGGGCAGTTTAACATGACAATGATGGTGTACATATAATACATATATTAAGATCCCTACCTGTACAAATATCGATTCTATGCGGTTCTCGCAAAGAGTATTGGTTACCCTTGGGTATGGGGCTCCTGTGTACCATTGGCGCGATATCACTTGTTAAAGGTTAAAGCCCTCTACCCGCTACTCCGTATGCTTTCGGCATATTTATCGGGTGTTTAAACGCCCGTAAAGTGTAAGGTACCGTACTTACGCACATTGAAGCCGGTGGGTACGTTTTATGTATTTGATGTATTTGTCACACCGCAGGGACGAGATTGTTGACGTGATGACGGTGGCCGCACAGGGACAGTCGCTGTATGACATGAACAAGGCGAGAACCGTCATGAACGAGTGCGAACGACATGTCAACTTCGCCCGCATGGAAGAAGTATTGGACGACTGGGAGGAGAGAGTCGCTGCGTTACGGTACGTGTGACATTATACATATATACAGTTATCCCAAATGAAACGTCTACAGCATACAGTACTGTGCAAACGACCAAACTGCTTTTGTATGTATACCTAACCGTTGAAAGTAAGACTGACTTATCATGGAGCAAATACTGTGAAAACGCGAGCATCTGTGGAGTGACTGATGTGCAGTTCCCCATTATGATGATACTATCATCGGTCTCTCTTGGTTTCGCAGGCCTGGCTGGACCCAGCAGCAGAATCGACTGTTTCACAAGGTCCTGAAGTCGCTGCAAGCGGACCGTCTAGCCAGGCTGGCTTACGATGGGGTAAGGTCCTCATTATGCTCGCCACGTGGCGCTCTCTGCTGTGAAAGTGTAAACCATGTTCAGTAAGAAGACATATAGAGTTAGAATCCTATATTTAATTACGATTACATTCGTTGGAATCCGGAGCGGTATGTTTTCCAGGTTTGGCACACCAGAGTCTTATTCAATCCAACAAATTGGAGATCACAATGGCTAATAAATGGAAGAAGATCAGAGTTTGTGTCAAGTTCTATTACAATAGAGACGCTAGCTTTGGCCATTTACCTCCTCACACGGACAACTTCTTATAAACTGTTTTGCCGCCACGACCGTGTGCGCCCGTCAAACTTAATGTCTCTACTCATAGTGTGACAGTAGCTCAGTGGGTAAGCACGCTGAGAGATTAACAGATTAACAGGTCCTGGGTTGGCGCCTTGGCCCCTGCCTCTGGGGCATGATTCCATCCCTCCCCAATAGACCAATCCAGTCACTGTTTCCCTTTATCCAATCATGTGTCGAAAAACGGTTTTCCACGTGCGTTACGTCGGACAAACAAAGCAGCAGGTCACTTTGTTGTCAGTTTCCGAGATGAGTACTTCTCAATTGTACCTACCATCAGCTATGATTGTCAATTTCGTGCTGACGATTAACGCAAAAGGACTCAAGCGTGGGTGGAGCTTAGTGTCGGAGTGTGAATCTGTTTATTCGTGGCCCCGGGAGGTTTTCTGATCTTCAGTCGCATTACACACCCTACATTTGATCTCATTTCCAGTCCTGCTGACTGTAAAATAAACTTCCCTTCGTCGAAATCTGATTATGCATCTACTGTGCACAATATTTCTGCGGTGCCTCCCGTGTTGAAGTGCTTCATAATATAATAAATTTAAATTCTAAAAAGATTACTTGCTCGAATGATCGTATTTTTTATGGCTTGCAGCATATGAATGAACCCATCCTGCGGCGAGTCCACGTGGATAAGACAGCCAGACGTATCCGACAGGCCCTGGCCGGGGTCATGTGGGTAAGCACGCCATGGCTCTGGTGCCGTATTCATCATCCCCTCGGGGCCGCCCCGATAGCTCAGTGGGTTAGAGCGCTCGCCTTGAGTGCTCTGGCCACCTGAGAGCCTAACGACACGTGGATCGGTGGTTCGAGCCCCGCTGTGGCCATGTCTGTGTGGTCGCAGAATAAAGATCCCATGTCCTTCTTCGCAAAGTATAGGGGATTACCCCCGGGGACATGGCTCCACTCTCCCTTCCTTCTCCCATTGACGCGATATGACCAAAAGTGGTTACAGCGTACTGAATATACAACCAACCAATCATAATCCCCTCGTAAGTTTGTAAGTTACGCACGAAAAGTGCATTTTCGTCTTTGCCTCACCAGCTCATTGTGGTGGTGTTCATGATTAAGAAATCTTCAATATAATTTTATCACTTTGTTAATTCAGAAATTTCACTTCTTGGGTGTCTACTTATTTATTTTGAACCCCATAATCGCTCGAAAAATCTTCCACTTAGCGCTAAGTCAAGTGGTGATTATGAATACGTCTCCTGTTGTCCGGACCTCCCGACTATAGGGAAATCTATAGTCTGGTGTGAAGTAACATAAAAATAGAGGGCGATAATATAGCTTGTAGAGGAGGGATCTCTCGCTGGGTATGTTAGTTTCGCACCCGCTAAATGGAGATCTCCCAAGCCGTAACTTTACTGGTGAGAAGTATCGAAATGATTTTGGACTTTGAAAGACTGAATATTACGTCATCATTGTTAGCCGATAGATGGCGCCACCACTGCTACACATCGAATCGGCTGTAGTCGCCAGATGGCGTCACTTCCTGTGTACACATATGATAAGATTTGATATGAAGAGAGAAGGAAAAGATGACTGACAAGCGTAAACTAAGCAACATAGTATGGGTATTCTCCATTAAAGTAATATATTCTGTAATTTTGTGTATGACCAAACTCTTCTCCATGTCAAATAAGTATATTTCTTGCAAAATTAACGGAAATTGTTCTTCGTGTCTCAAGAATACTCGGAATAATTTAAGTGAAACTGGACCCGAAAATTCAGTTCTATTTGCCCATTTCGTCCTCCCCCCCCCCCCCCACCCCCCACGTCATTGACCTCTCTGGGTGGCGTGGCTGGTTGACCAGGACCCCAAGCTGACACAGTGGCTGCATGGAGTCCTGGTGGAGAATCTTAGTCAACAGCTGCTGGCCGCCTACCTGGACGTCCTGCAGACCCTCAAGTCTAAGGTGGGTATCCCTCTAGCCCCAGTTCTGTGGCTATAGGACGGGTCAAACCTGCATTTGTCTGATTTCTTCCCGTCCTACAGCCACATAACTAGGTCTGCGTCTCCCTCCATACACCGGGTCTCTGGCTTAGGTCATCATTATTGGGTGACGCGTAGTCCCGCCTCGACGCCTTCACTTATGGCGCTATTCCTGCATTTAAGTCACTCTTTAATATGATGTCACTTAATGAAGTCTGCTCATTATGATATCACGTAATGAAGTCTGCTCATGATATAACGTAATGAGGTCTGCTCATTATGATATCACTTAATGAAGTCTGCTCATTATGATATCACTTAATGAAGTCTGCTCATTATGATATCGCTTAATGAAGTCTGCTCATTATGATATCACTTAATGAAATCTGCTCATTATGATATCACTTAATGAAGTCTGCTCATTATGATATAACGTAAAGAGGTCTGCTCATTATGATATCACTTCATGAAGTAACTGCTCATTATGATATCACTTAATGAAGTCTGCTCATTATGATATCACTTAATGAAGTCTGCTCATTATGATATCACTTAATGAAGTCTGCTCATTATGATACCACTTAATGAAGTCTGCTCATGATGATATCACTTCATGAAGTAACTGCTCATTATGATATCACTTAATGAAGTCTGCTCGGTATGATATCACTTAATGAGGTCTGCTCATTATGATATCACTTAATGAAGTCTGCTCATTATGATATCACTTAATGAAGTCTGCTCATTATGATATAACGTAATGAGGTCTGCTCATTATGATATCACTTCATGAAGTAACTGCTCATTATGATATCACTTAATGAAGTCTGCTCATTATGATATCACTTAATGAAGTCTGCTCATTATGATATCACTTAATGAAGTCTGCTCATGATGATATCACTTCATGAAGTAACTGCTCATTATGATATCACTTAATGAAGTCTGCTCGGTATGATATCACTTAATGAAGTCTGCTCATTATGATATCACTTAATGAAGTCTGCTCATAATGATATCACTTAATGAAGTCTGCTCATTATGATATAACGTAATGAGGTCTGCTCATTATGATATCACTTCATGAAGTAACTGCTCATTATGATATCACTTAATGAAGTCTGCTCATTATGATATCACTTAATGAAGTCTGCTCATTATGATATCACTTAATGAAGTCTGCTCATTATGATATCACTTAATGAAGTCTGCTCATGATGATATCACTTCATGAAGTAACTGCTCATTATGATATCACTTAATGAAGTCTGCTCGGTATGATATCACTTAATGAGGTCTGCTCATTATGATATCACTTAATGAAGTCTGCTCATTATGATATCACTTAATGAAGTCTGCTCATTATGATATAACGTAATGAGGTCTGCTCATTATGATATCACTTCATGAAGTAACTGCTCATTATGATATCACTTAATGAAGTCTGCTCATTATGATATCACTTAATGAAGTCTGCTCATTATGATATAACGTAATGAGGTCTGCTCATTATGATATCACTTCATGAAGTAACTGCTCATTATGATATCACTTAATGAAGTCTGCTCATTATGATATCACTTAATGAGGTCTGCTCATTATGATATCACTTAATGAAGTCTGCTCATTATGATATCACTTAATGAGGTCTGCTCATTATGATATCACTTAATGAAGTCTGCTCATTATGATATCACTTAATGAAGTCTGCTCATTATGATATAACGTAATGAGGTCTGCTCATTATGATATCACTTCATGAAGTAACTGCTCAGTGTGATGTCATTGCTGTAATATATGGAAGCTAGCCTTTATCCTTCTGGGGCATGTCGTCCGTCACTTATGGCGCTATTCCTGCATTTAAGTCACTCTTTATTATGATATCACTTCATGAAGTCCGTCAGCACAACAATACACAGTGATTTCATTAATGTGACGAGGTCTGCGGTTTGTTGCGTGGTGTGGCTTAACATACACATTTGCCAAGACACAAACCAATGCAGATTTGCTGCTTTTAATAAACGTACCTTGATTCGTTTATAAGACGTTTTTTTTGTAATACAATCTTTATTCGATTAAATATTACACTCTAGAGTCTAGTTAACGCAGTCAAATTAGACCAGATAAGTGTCCTTTATGGGACTCTCGCTCCATGGCGAGTGTTGACCCTCACCAGTAGAATATTATAATATTTCTGTTGTATGAACTTAATATTGACTGTCGTTGACTTCCAGGCGCCCGCGTTGGTGGACAAGATGATCTCGCCCACTACAGGCAAGGCTGGCAACCCGACGTCCGAGGCCTTCAACCTGCTGCTCAAGCGACCCTGGGACCCAGCCATGGCCATGCTGTCCTCACATAAACCGGTCAGTGGGTTGAGCCTGGCGCCAGCTCATGTCCCGTCACATTACATAATGTATTATACCAGCCATGGCCATGCTGTCTGTCCTCACATAAACCGGTCAGTGCGCTGAGCCTGCCGCCAGCTCATGTCCCGTCACATTACATAATGTATTATACCAGCCATGGCCATGCTGTCTGTCCTCACATAAACCGGTCAGTGCGCTGAGCCGGCCGCCAGCTCATGTCCCGTCACATTACATAATATATTATACCAGCCATGGCTATGCTGTCTGTCCTCACATAAACCGGTCAGTGCGCTGAGCCTGCCGCCAGCTCATGTCCCGTCACATTACATAATGTATTATACCAGCCATGGCTATGCTGTCTGTCCTCACATAAACGGGTCAGTGCGCTGAGCCTGCCGCCAGCTCATGTCCCGTCACATTACATAATGTATTATACCAGCCATGGCTATGCTGTCTGTCCTCACATAAACGGGTCAGTGCGCTGAGCCTGCCGCCAGCTCATGTCCCGTCACATTACATAATGTATTATACCAGCCATGGCCATGCTGTCTGTCCTCACATAAACCGGTCAGTGCGCTGAGCCTGCCGCCAGCTCATGTCCCGTCACATTACATAATGTATTATACCAGCCATGGCCATGCTGTCTGTCCTCACATAAACCGGTCAGTGGGCTGAGCCTGGCGCCAGCTCATGTCCCGTCACATTACATAATGTATTATACCAGCCATGGCCATGCTGTCTGTCCTCACATAAACCGGTCAGTGCGCTGAGCCTGCCGCCAGCTCATGTCCCGTCACATTACATAATGTATTATACCAGCCATGGCCATGCTGTCTGTCCTCACATAAACCGGTCAGTGGGCTGAGCCTGGCGCCAGCTCATGTCCCGTCACATTACATAATGTATTATACCAGCCATCGCCATGCTGTCTGTCCTCACATAAACCGGTCAGTGCGCTGAGCCTGGCGCCAGCTCATGTCCCGTCACATTACATAATGTATTATACCAGCCATGGCCATGCTGTCTGTCCTCACATAAACCGGTCAGTGCGCTGAGCCTGGCGCCAGCTCATGTCCCGTCACATTACATAATGTATCATACCAGCCATGGCCATGCTGTCCTCACATAAACCGGTCAGTGCACTGTATCTACCTGTAATATGTATATTACAGGTAGATATATTATGTCCCAGATATATATATGGGGTTTCATCAGCGTTTTTGTGTGTGTGTTATCGTGCGACCCACAAGTTGCAACGGGAATTCCTTAGAATGAATGCTAGGATAAACCACAGGCAAACAGAATTTAAACGTCACAATGAATCTAACAACGTTGAACCACTTTCACCAGCAAACCATATATTGACAAGGAGATCAGCACATACGTAGCGACTCTTTTCTTCCACTCACTTGGATGGAGCTCCAGAATTTTCTGACACACATTGTATATCGCAGCCGTAAAGGCGATGTTTATTAGGTTTCTAAATTTATAGAATGAAACAATCGAGTTTTCTGCAAATTGTCATATATATATGTCGCCTGGGTATAGATTTGGCGGGAAAAGCTCTGCGAGCAGACGACTAATATTCGCTTCACTTGGCATGTGCGTTTGCAGAAGAAGCTGCCGGGTAACCCGCTGTTGCTGATGGCTCCCGGGGGTCCCACCGCCTTCAGCGCCAGCCACAACAAGAGGAACCGCTTCTGGGCCTCGCAGCTGACCGGTATGGGCAAGGTCGTCCCCGTTACCATGCACACGGCGGGGGGCGGCAGCGGCGTGGGCGTGGCCCAGTGCGTCGAGCATATGATAGGGGCCGTGCGAACCAAAGTACTGGAGGTAAGACCTTGTGCTGCAAATTAATTAACAGGTCGTGGGTTCTAACCCATATGATGGCATATCATAGGGGCCGTGGGCACCAAAGTGCTGGAGGCAGGACCTTGTGAAGCTCGGAGCTAAAGGACAACAGGTCGTAGGTTGGAATCCAGCTATGAACTTGTGAAGCTCAGTGCTGCAGATGAACAGGTCGTGGGTTCGAACCCATATGATGGCATATGTAAGTGGCCCTGCGCATCAAGTACTAGAGACGTTGTGAAGGTCAAAAGCTGCAGACCAAATCTGTGCTGTAGTAATAGCGTTTCTCCTATGAACAGTTGTAAATATACTTGTTTTTTTTCTTCTTTTGACAGTTGAAGACTCAGTTTCCCAATAGACCGCTAGTTCTGGTCGGCTGGCATGTAGGCGCTCTCGTGGCCTGTCACGTGAGTCTCGTCCGTACGAGAAAGCATGAACGAGACTTAATGTCTATGGTCACAATGGTCTATATGTCTATCTATGGTCGATATATAAATATTTTCGCTCAACGCGACCAAAGCCGAAATCAAATATTGAATTTCAATAATTTAATATAACTGAAGAGGCAATACTTCATGAAGATGGAAATATACTTTGGATCCTTTGACAAATGTGAACATATTTTGGGTCGCTAATAAGTCATATATCGGATCATATCTTGCTGTACTTAGTGTACCCTGCAGTTAAGCGTTAGAGACTGAGCTTCTAATCTATGTGGGGCCGCCCCGATAGCTCAGTGGGTCAGAGCGCTCGCCTTGAGTCCTTGAGTCACCTGAGAGCCTAACGGCACGTGGATCGGTGGTTCGAGCCCCACTATGGCCATGTCTGTGTGGTCGCAGGATAAAGATCCCATGTCCTTCTTCGCAAAGAGTAGGGGGTTACCCCCGGGGACATGGCTCCACTCTCCCTTTCTTCTCCCATTGACGCGATATGACCAGAAGTGGTTAAAGCATCCTGAATATACAACCAACTGACTATCACCAATTTCCACCATTCTTAACCATTCCTACATCACGCCCCCCCCCCCACTTCCTCCCCCAGGTGTCGCTGATACAACACGTGACCGCCGTCGTCTGCCTCGGCTTCCCACATACGGGCATCAGCGGAGGACGCGGTGACGTCGACGACCCGTTGCTGGACAGCAAGACACCCACGCTGTTCGTCATTGGCCAGTTCGCCAACTCGTGTTGCCTTGACAACATGGAGGACATGCGCGAGAAGATGAAGGCGGACAATAGCCTGCTGGTGGTGGGAGGGGGGGACGACTACCTGAGGGTCAGCAGGGCCAAGAAGAAGGGTGATGGCGTTACCCAGAACCGCGTAGATCGCGCCATCATGGTCTGTTCATTTCGACGTTCTCTATTAATATTTCTATTATTTAAATCACAAATTAGTATATAGAAATCATAAGCAAATTAATCTCAGCTTAAAACGAATAATCGATACGTTTGTTATTAATTTGATTATTTTGATATCATAAGACATTAATCTCAGCATAAAAGAAAGAATCGAGACGTTTCTTATTAGTTATATTAGTTTGATTTTTTAATAACGAACTGTTATTTATAAATTATAAGCAAATTAATCTCAGCATAAAACAAATAATCATATACGCTTCTTATTAATCTTATTTTTTGGATTTAAGTAACAAACTGTTATTTATAAATTATAAGCAAAAATAATCTCAGCATAAAACAAAGAAATTTATACGTCTGTAAATTTATTAATTAATCCCCCCGACCCTTCCCCCTCCCCACAGGACGAGATTGGCGAGTTCCTGGGCGGGGTGATCGCGCAGTCGGCCCTGGCGGCCGCCGAGGGGGGTGACCCCGGGGAGCTGGTCGACCCCAAGAGGAAGCCCCCCCGCCGCCGCCGTGTCCCCCTGGAGATGAAGGCTAAGCCCGCCACCGCCCAGCAGGCCCCGGGGCGACAGCGGGCGACAGGCACTCAGGCGGCGGCGGAGGTACGTCGGGTTTTAACGTTGCCACAACGTTTGTTTTTAGGTTGTGGTTTGGTTATTCTGGGCCTCGTGTTCATTATTTGATAATGCAATTAATTAAATTAATTTTTAAAAAAATCAATTAAAATACTTGGTTATTTCTCTGTGTCTTCCCTTTGGCATCGCCATTGCGATTCGCATAACGGGTGCGATAAGTCATATATATACACGACATCAATCAATACAACAGAAGTTCTATGAATCCCAAATCCATATAGTCGCTTACGATGTATAAGATGTGTGATACATGATAGATACACCGGTCCGCTGCACTGCAACGTGCCCTGAACCCAACATCTACCGAAAATCGCTAACGATACTTGTTCTTTAATGGATAAAATAACGAATGCATAAATGCGCTTTATGCGACGAAATATACGAAAAATAAAGATGTAAGTAAATTGATGTAATACACGTATATAGTATGTATATTGATGTAATACCAGGATGTCACATCCTTTTCCCTCCTCCCTCCTATATCGGGGCCGCCTCGATAGCTCAGTGGACTAGAGCGTTCGCCTTTAGCGCTCTGAGAGCGTCTTGAATATACTACCAACCAACTATAATGGATATAATAACGAATACGTCAATGCGCTTTATACGACGAATTATACGACAAATAAAGGTGCATATTGTTGGAATAATCGTATTTCCCCCCCCCCCCCCCCCCTGGTCTCCCGCAGGGCCAGTACTCTCTACCCTCCAGTCCAATGGCGTCAGGGGGCGCTACCGCCGCGTCCAAGTCGAGCCGCAGTCGGACGGCCTCGCTGAGTTACTTTGAGCAGCTGATGCAGGGCTCAGGGGATGGCGGGACGCTACAGCAGCAGCAGCAGCAGCAGCAGCAAGCACTCTCTCGCTCCTACGACTCGAAGGTGCTGGCTATGGGGCTACAGGCACAGCGGGCGCAAGGTATATATATGCTGTCTCCGCAAGGTACAAGGGGTCGCGAGTGGGGGGGGGGGGGCAGAACAATTCATAAGTTTATTAATTATTGATAAAATTGAGTCATTGAAATCTAGAAATAAACCGTGTCCGATGTGTAAAATCCACATGTGCTTAATGCTCTTAATCAGGACTTTCTATCAAGAATACATTATACTTGGTGAAACAAAATCGCTAAATTGCCTTAAAAAAGCGGTAAAAAATTATTTGTTACGGTTGATGTGCTACGCTTGAATAACAATTTGCATAATCATTACATGCATCTTAGGCAAGAGAGACAAATGATGGGTTCTGTTTCTCGCCCATTTATACCAGATTTAATGCCTCTCGTGACTTTTGGTCTTCGACCCGACCCCGCGTCGGGGCTATGGCGTCTTACTTATACTTTGTAGCACATTATGCCACATTTATCGTGCAAGTCTTGGTTTTTTGGGAGGTGGGAGGAGGGCGGTGGGCGGGGGGTGGGGGGGGGGGGTAGAGGGCTGGACGGCTAGAAGAAGTCAGTGTCCGCGTCCGTAACTCTCCTTCTCTTTGCGTAGGCGACAATTATCCTACTGTAAGTTTTCTGGCCACAGTTTGCCATATCACGCAACATGGCCCTAATATGCAGTCCTTTTCTCGATTGGGGGGATACGTGAATTCCCTGTGGTGGCAACGTGTATTTGTGGGTATCTGTACCTTTTGTGTATTACTTTTCGTGCGTAAGTTGCGAGTGGTTTATGAATACCGCCTGGCCGTAATCATAAGCCACACGTAACTTACGCAAAAGTACATTTTCGACGTAGCCCCACCAGCTCGTTGTGGCGGTGCTTATCAGCAAGAAATCATATTCAATACAAGTTGAGCACTTTCTAAAATCAGAAAATCTTTCTTTCGATCTGTTTACAGGTCGCCGCGCTCCAAACCGGAAGCGGAAGGCAACGGGCGACGGGGGACGCCGTCACCCCGAAGAAGCGCGCGCAGCGGTCACGTAGCTCCATGGAGGCGCCGCCGGGGCCCGCGGCAGGCGGAGCACCCCCTGCCGGCTCGAGATCCGCTTCCGGTACCAGCGCCGCCGCCGCCGCCGCCGCCGCCGCTACTGGCAGCACCATCGCGGGGGCGCGGGAGCTGACGGGGTTACTGACGGGTCACATCGGCCCGCAGAGCTACAGTTACCCCCACCACACGGCTACCGGGGTCGGGGTGACGGGGGTGCAGGCTGCCGGGGGCGGAGGGCGACCAGAGACCACAACCCCCGCGGGAGGGGGAGGGGGAGGTGCCGGGCTGGCGACGGCGGGCCAACAGTCGCAGTCCACGTCGCCGACTCTGGCCCAGAGACTCGCTCTGACCGTGTCTACCCTTCAGGAGCGGCTGATGAACCCCGCTCCGTACCCTCACCCTTCCGGATCGAATTCCGGTGCAAATGCAAATCCCTCCCTGGGGGGATCCACACCCCACACGGGGGGGACCGCCACGTCGTCGGCCCAGGGGGGGTCGCCGACCTCTAGGGACCCCCCGACGGCCGGGGTGGGCCCGGCGGCCAATGGAGCCCCTGGGGCCCCCGCCGGGGTTGCGACCCTGCGAGGGAGTGTGGCAGGTGCGGCGGCTCCGGGGGCCGCTGGTGCACAGCCCCGATCCGGGCGGCGCTGGCGGCGGCCAGTCTGGCTCAGGATGCCCAGCTTCGGGCCTCGGATCCCCGGATGTTGTCCGGGATGACGGTCCTGGGCAGCGCGTCTACCCAGATCCAGCAGCTGCTCTCCACCATGGCATCCCAAGCCACGCCCACATCCGGGAACAACGCGGCGGCGGCGGCGGGCGGCGGTGGCGACCCAAGCGGGCAGGATCCAGACCGGCACCGCAGGCGCCATCTACGGTCACCCGCGTGGCAGTCCCGCCGGGATCCAGAATTCGCCCACGCCGCCCGCCGCCGCCGCGCGAGGCATTCTGCACGGCACCACTCGGATGCCGCTGCAGGGAGAGAGAGCCACCAGGCGGCGCCACCGTCGTCCGGATCCGGCGGGGATGCACTCTGATCTGGAGCGCGTCCAGGCGATCCAGAAGCTCCAGTTTCACGACTTCCCGCTGACGACGACCACGGTGAGCCGGACGACGGGCAAGCCGCAGATCACGCAGGCCAAGATCCTGACGGACAAGCAGCTGGACCTGGCCGCTCTGCAGACGCTGCAGCAGGAGGGCGGCATCCGGATCACCGTCTGCCAAGCCAATCCCTCGCCCACCGGATCCGCGTCCGCCCAAGCGCCGTGCAGGGTGACCTTGACCGCGGCGTCCCTGTCCTCGGCGACCCTGTCCTCCTCTTCCTCGTCCGCCCACACCTCGGCCTATCAGTCGCTAGGGGGGCAGCACCATCGTGACCTTCACCTCCATCAGCAAGCCCTCTGTGGTGTCCCCAACCCCGCCCTCCGGCTCGGTCACCACGGCGCTGGTCCGAAACGGGGCGTCCTCAAGCGGGCGGGGCCCCCTCTAGCGGCGGGGCGCCCTCTAGCGGCGGGATTCCCGCGACATCTACTCTGAGTCGACCAGCCTCAGGTCTCGTTGTCCCAGCGACCGCCGCCAGCGCTACGGCTGCTTCCGGTGGTGCGGTAGCGCCTCCAGCGCCCGTCAGCAACACTATCAATTTCTCGGTGTCGGGTATTCAGAAATCTCACGCGGTGGCTCCACCACCGTCGGCGGAATCCGGATTGCGGAAGGCGCTGCAGTCCGGACCGACCATCTCCGTGTCCGGCACGGATGGCGGCACCACCACAGTCCTCATCAGCTCCTCGGAGTCTCAGCCCGCCCAGCCGGCAGGGCGGCGCCACCACCACCCTCATGCGCGCCTCTGACGTCATATTCGGTGAGGCGTCCGCGCGGCCCGGTTCTCGCGGCGCCGAGACCTTGTCGCCAGATCTCGCCCCCGCGCCAACGGGAGGAACGGACACCGGGGGCGTCCACCTCTGGGGACAGCGAGGCGGGCGGGGTGGATGGGGCGGCCGGCGTGGGCGGGGCGGCCCCGGGGGTGTCTGGTCAGGGGGCGGGGGTGTCTGGTCAGGGGGAGGGGGTGTCAGGTCAGGGGGAGGGGGCCCCAGGGTCACAGAATGATGTCGACCTGACCCAGTTGGAGGACTCACCCCAGAAGAAAGGGCCGAACATCAAGGTCGTTAGTCGCACGCGCCGCGGCAAGACCCCCAAACAGTAGTCATGGTAACCGCACCCCCTCACTCTCTGAACTCTCGTCAGCAAGCGACTAAACGCTTGTTAACAAGCGATTGAACTCTTGTTCGGAAACGACTGAACTTTCGTTAGCAAACGACTAAACTCTCGTTAGCAAGCCACTGAACTCTCGTTTGGAAACTACTGAAATCTCGTCAGCAAAACACGGAACTGTGGTTTGCATATGTAAAAACCGTTTTACTTGGCACTAACTTGCATATATTGTTCGTGGGTGGCTACTATTGCTGTGCTAGTTCCCGTATTTCAGCTACGGCGGTAGGAGTGTACAGTGTACGGCTTTGAAATAAATAGACGATGAAACATTCGGATGTTGGAATCATTAACCATGATGTGTTTGTCGGCGGTCCCATTAACTCTTTCCCACGCAGAGCAAGTGACCAACTCATGCATTTACTCACACTGGGAACTGAATAACTGGTGCACGGTGGCCGCACGCAGAGGCCCAGGCCGAGCGCACCTAGTCCGCAGAGCCAGTCGCTGCCCTAGCCAGCGGCACTGACTGGCTCCAGCCCTATTCTGATGCCAAACGCCTGGTTCCGCGCCTTGCGTGCGTGCGCGTGGGTGTCGGTACCAGATTACTGATAAGTTTACCCGGCCAGCCATATCTAGGTCAGTGCATTCGCACAGTGGTTAGCTGCGCGGGCTTGTATTCGCCTCGGGTGGGTGTATGCTATTCACCCCAAAATGCGTTCTATTTATGTTAACACATTGAATGAAACGTGTTATTGTTAAGAATACCCCTAGGTATTATCACGGAAAGTTTCTCGTTGAGGGACCCGGAATTTCGGCTTAAAATGGCAAGGGTAGTTGGAAGGCGGTTGTGCGGCTTAAGCATGAAGGCGTCCGAAGGCGTTTATGCTTAAGTGTGAAGGCGTCCGTGCGTGGGAAAGAGTTAAGACGAATATCATCGAATATGTTTATGATATATTTTACGTCAGACACACTATATAAAATAACATTACAAATATTGTGAATCCAATGTTGGAACCCAGAAAAGAAACTTGCCTATTCTAAACAAGCTTCACATTTTATCTTCACTGCAGTACGGCAGGCTATCCAGCACACACTCAGCGAAAAGTATGACAAAGATAGGAATGGAAATAAGGAAAAAGTAGGCCAAAAGTAGGAAAATAGAAGCAAAAAGTACGACTCAAACAGCATATGTAGCTACATTATTCCGAATAAACAAATGACAAAAAGTTAAATTAGCGTTTTAGAAAATGTTTTCTACGCGGCTCCGCTGTACCACTGTTATCGCTAATAGAACTTTACAGAGGCCAGTTTTAATATCAAAGATATATCATGACGCAAAAACGAAATGCTCCTGACCATTGACTTTTATCACGAAGCCGAAGTCACGATATCACGGTACCGATCCAAATGGCCGGAGTCTATCGGAGCAGCATCGACCACGCGAAGCAAAAGTCAAGGTAGGGGACAATGTTTTGATGAAATTCGACTATTAAATGGTTTGTAATTGTGCGCAAATGTGGTGCATAAACCCCCGCATAACTCTATAGTGTCATAAAATATTCGTTGCGATCTGATTAGGGAAACAGGACAGGAAATATTCGCGACATAGGTTGTCGACATCCGTCGAAAAATAGCGGTTGTCTTATTGTTTGGGCGTATACATTCGGTTTATACCCCTTTGTCAACGTTGTTTGAGACTAATTTGACAGTGTATGGAATCAATACGTATAGATCTAGTGCAGCTTCATTACTGTAAGTTTAAGCTATTTCTAACATAATAAACACGAGTAACGCATTGTGTTATTGTGGGTCTTGATTTACAACGGCGTCTAGTGGAGCAATACAATCGTTCTATCCTAAACGCGAGCAACGGAGTTGCACAGGAGTGGAGCCATAATATGGAGTCGTTAATATGACAGGCGTTTTGATCCATATCCATGGTGGCGTACATCCATAAAGGCCGCGCGACGTAAGGGCCGCGCGATCTCCCCACGCCTTAGAAGGGGTGGAGGGGACGGGGGGGGGGGTAGGCGGCGGCCGGGGCGAATGGGGGGTGGGGGGTGGAGGGGGGGAAAGGCGCCGGAGGCGAAGATGCGTTGCGGCTGTGGGTATTGATAGGTATGCATGCAGCTTAATGTCACACCTTCATATTTTTTTTCATTTATCATAGGACATCAATAGATAGAAGGACTTACTTGATAATGGGATTGAGCATGCATCTCAAAGTTACATCTATGTAATTTTTGCCCTCAGATTTCATTTTATATGCTGTAAAATCGATATTGCTTTCTAAATTATGTGCTATTCATGACTATGCTGATGACTCATGACTATGCTGATGACTGTTAATTTAAGAAATGTTTAGAGCATGTGATTTAATGTTTTCCTTCGTTAGAACTATGTGACGATGAGAGATGAAGTTTTAATCAGTCAGCTGGCTGCTTTTGTTTATCACATGTTTAATTTCAGGGAAGCTAACTTAATTGTTTTGTTAATAATATATTTGCCATATAACCTACAAGCAATGAGCACACAAAATAGAAACGTACTATGTATGCACTTTGGCCAGTGGCCGCTTCTGCAATAAACTCATCATTATTATTATTTAAGAAATTCTGCCAACAATTTAGAGCCAAGGATCAATCTATTGTTTTAGGGAAGATAACAGGTCCTCGATCAGAAACTTTACTGCAAATAAAATATTACAAATATGCTAAGCTAACAGTCTAACAGAGCTCCATCAAACTATCCCTGACCTCTAGCCCCTCCCCTCCCTGTCATGCCAGTCATGTTGACATCTTGCATTGAAACTTGCAAGTACAAGGTGATAGAGCAAGTAAAAAATGCTCTTGATATTGCAAAAAACATTTTGAAAATCACAATACAGGTGAAAAATTGCTGTATGAGCAGCTATAACAGTTAAGATAAATATTTGTCCTTTCATTTGGTACCCCAGCCTGCTAGTTGGCTATCATCCAAATTAGTACAGTAAGTTTAGTACACAAATGGTGTTGGAAAAACTGTTGAAATAATCATATTCTTAAAGCTGATGGCACTGAGGGCTTTTAAGTAAATGTTATATCTAGGTTGCATAATAACAAGTAATTCTATGTAGAGCTAAAAGAAAAAAGGCTTTGTTTGGGTCGTAAAACTACTAAACGGTGCATTGGCAGGAAAACAATTAATGTACATATGATCTAAGAAGCAGAAGCTACTTACAAGCTACGTACAGTGGATGGTATTTGAAAAGATATATGGAGAAAGCGATAAATCTTGTAGTGTTGTCAACACTAGCGTGGCGTGACACGTTGATTTGTGTTCATGATATTTCACTTCAACTCTATGTAAACCGCAATAACATCACTTGGAAACAAAGATGAAATGTACAGGGGGTTTATGCAACTCATTATTTACCTCCTTCTTCTGGCTGGCTCTGGATTGAGGTCCGTTTCCGCAGGAGCAGAAGCCGCATCAGCCATGCAACTCAAATAGAAACCGTTGTACCCCTATAAAGACTTTAGACGTTTAGACGTTGTAACCGCACCATTTGTATCGGTACCGTGGATATGTACACTTTACCGCAATCCAGATTTTCAAATTGCGCCTGTTAAAGCAAATACCAAAAAATAGGTATTTTGAGCAAACAGTAGGACTAATATGGTGGAGACCAAAAAAGTAGGATAGCTGGACAGCCTTCGGCAGCCTGGGACTTCGGCCAAGGTTGAGTTGCGGAGCACGATCGACCGCCGCGAACAATTTGTTGCGGGCATAGCCACTAAATAATTAACCCTAATTTGGAGATAACAGCACACTCTTATAGTGTAAAATATTGATAAATAATGGATAATTATTATGCAACGATATATACAGGTTATCCCGAAGTATTTTAGAAGAATCGTCGTCCAGAATTGAATATTATGATGCGGGACTACTCTCGCTGAGGCAGGCGATCGCGGTCGACCGTGCTCCGCAACTCAACCCTGGGTCCGTTCGCTTAGCTTGAAGAATAATCATTTACATGAGCTTGATCGTAACTTATTCAGGTCTAACCTTTCACCTGGAACTGAGCCCATGACTTAGTAGGTAGCACATTCGGCTATTTTGTCAGAGTCTGCTCTGCTAGACCGGTGGGTGGTTCGATTCGCACTTGTGCAAATATTTGTGGAGGACATAGATTCCATGTCTTTCTTCGCAAAGTGTAGGGGGTTACTCTCGGAGATTTGACATATCTGTTACTGGACCGTTCCCATTGCCTCGATATCATGTTAAGGCGTACCACTTATTATATATGGGGGCCGCCTCGATAGCTCAGTGGGTTAGAACGCTCGCCATGAGTGCTCTGGCCACCTGGGAGCCTAACGGCACGTGGATCGGTGGTTCGCGCCCCGCTGTGGTCATGTCTGTGTGGTCGCAGAATGAAGATCCTATGTCCTTCCAAAGAGTAGGGGGTTACCCCCGGGGACATGGCTCCACTCTCCCCCTTACTTCTCCCATTGACGAGAAATGACCAAAAGTGGTTAAACCGTCCTAAATATACAACCAACCAACCAATAAAATCAACCATTTAAGTCACCTGGGATCATAACGTCACCAGTCCTGGTTCTATCAGCCACGGCTCGCGAGGCACATCACTATCTCGACATAGTAAATTGAGGACATGAATCTTTCAGGCAAACAGACCCATGCAGGTTTGACCGTCGATCATCTGAATCTGGATATAGTAGAATCGTATTGTCCCGACCCAAGTAAAGTGCATTATGATGGTTGGACACATTACATTTGCTCCTAAAAAGAGGAACCGTCGTTGTATAATGGTCCCGGAAGGAGGGTGGAGGGAGGGGGGGGGGGGTGGTTATACAAACCTGGTCAGGGGGTTTCGCGGGTGCCTTAATGCCGGAGAGAGCCGATATTGGTGATGAAAAAGATCCAGAGCGGACATTTATGAGGAAAAAGATACCGTTCTGTGCGTTCATAGAGCGGGTTGCCGCGAAAGAATACCGCTTCCGAGCGCAGTTTGGCGGTAAAACGCCCCGACCGAGCGGATTTTGGCGGGGAAAAGGGGGGGGGGGGCGCGGAACACCCCAAACTAAGCAATGTATTAGGTACCCCCCGGTCCCCAGATAATGATTGGGAAACGAGCTTTGTTAAATCACACCAGGGCGCTGTTTAATGGCCGTCTAGCCAACGGCGTGACTAGCTATTTTACTGTGGGAGAGAGGTCAATATTATTTTTGTACTTCTTGCCCTTGGCCCATAGTGCAATGAAACTTGAGTAATTAATTTCCCCCAAAACTGACATTTTATGGCATATATTTTTAGACAAATAAATGCCTCGAAGCAATTTCATATGTGACGTTTATTGGCACAATCGTCTTATCGAATAAAAATATAACAATATATAGGCTACTTGGCATAGATTAATTGTGTCTCTGGCATGAGGAGGAAATAAACGTTCTGTTTATTTTTGGGGCGCCCGCCATTAAGTATAGCTAGAAAGGGATGACGAAATTCCAGGGATAGGTGCATTTTAAGACCGACGCACATGCAGTATTGACCCACAATATTGAGTTATAGGCCGAAAGTGCACCTCGCCCAGATCCCGATTTAACCCTTCTGATCCATATGTGAGCCCTCAGATCTAGATTGGTCCCGTAGGGACAAATCTGAGTGGTCAATTCGGATCCTAGGGCTGAAATCGAGATATGAATAATTTTAGCCCTCAGATCCTGATTTGACCTTAAAAAGCCGGATTCGACCCCCCCTAGTATCCCGATTTACCCGTCAGATCCAGACTGGATCCCTAGGACCCGGTTTGACCCCTTAGATCCCGATTTGACCCCTTAGATTTCGATTTTACTCGACTGATCCATATTTGAGCCATCAGTTCCGGAGTGGACCCATAGCATGCGGATTCGACCCCTAGATTGGCCCCTCCTATTGGATACCTAGGATCTGGATTGAGCCCTCAGATCCCGATTTGACCCCAAGGAGCCGGATTGATCCATCAGATTCCGATTTGACCCTTGATATCCCGGTTTGACCCCCAGTATCCCGATTTGAGCCCTAAGATCCGGATGGATCCTTAGGATCCGGATTTGACCCCTCAGATCCCGACTTGACCCCTCAGATCCCAACTTGACCCCTCAGATTCCGACTTGACCCCTCAGATCCTGACTTGACCCGTCAGATCCCGATGTGGTCCCTCAGATCCAGACTTGACCCCTCAGACCTCTATTTACCTCTCAGATCCCGATTTGATCCTTTACATCCCGATTTGATCCTTCAGAGCCCGATATGATCCTTCAGATCCCGATTTTATCCTTCAGATCCATATTTACCTGTAGGATCCGTCAGATGCCGATTTGACACTTCAGCTTACGATTGGACCCCTAGGACCCAGATTGACCCCTCCGAACCCGATTTGACCCTTCAGAGGACCTTGACCTTTCTGTGATCTTGACCTTGGATACGCGACCATGATCGATATCGTCATCCGCGCCCAAATACCAATGTTATGTACTACGCAATGTGACGTTTGTCTCGCTTTCAAGGAAAACTTGAGCACGTTATTTTGCCGCCAAACTGCTCTCATGGGTTTTCACGTTTAAATTTGAATTTCTTGCAGAAAAAACTGTTCGAGGAATTTGCAAAATTAAAACACGGCATATAAGGTACCGGCTGCCCAATACGTGAAATAATTTTGGATTCAATGAAAACTGTGAACGTTATAGCGATTGTTCAGATTTTTGGCCCTATTAATCATTGGCTAAGCGAATCTTTTGGGCAATTTAGAAGTGGATATCTGAAGGCGTTCGATAGTTATCGCGTGACGTTACAAACAAACCAACAGACACACAAATGGAAATAACCGACATATGACGTCATAAAAACCCAAATCACACGGATTCATTCGCATGTGATGCAAGTTGTTTACGCCTTAACACGCCAAACACCTTGTTAGATACAGAAGAGTCCTTTATCCCAATTCGGTTATGTGCGCTCACGATGACAACCTCATTGCATGGGGATCACGCAATATTTCCATGTGAAAGCATTAATCAAACCGAAACACATGCTCGCGATTATGGCACTGAACCTATATTAGTAAGTGAAGTGTGACTTGATGATTGATTTCCAATGAGTTTCTTCCATCTGGTACATGTGCACGGCATCAGGGTTATAGATTGGGCAAAAGCAATCCAGCCCGCCATTGGGTTTCGACAGATTTCCTGACAGCAATATCAGATCGCAGATCGTAGATCGCATTGTATGCGAGTTCCACTTTTGTCCGATTTCACCTACGACCTTGATGCGGCAGGGATTGTATATGGATTATTCTGAGCGATCGAAATCTCGCGTGAACTGCACGTTAATGCGGTCCGTGCTGAACTCACGAACACCCTCACGATCTGTTACATTGTGTTGAAAGTCGATGCCCGCAAGTCGATGACTTCCGCTCTGTTCTTCGCTATGGCGCGCCGTGACCGACATTTATCCCCCACAAATGGAAAGCTCGTTATCGGCGCTATTTACATTTCGTTTCACACCACACAGGGTCATCTAGTGCCAAATATTTTCGCATTTCCGGCAAGGGTAAATGACCCTTACTTTATGTAGAACGGTTACGGACAATTATGATCGAGGTCTTTAATAAGATAGTGAATAGAAAATGGTTACGCTCTACTTAGACAACTGGTTCCAAGGGATCAGAAATTTATGCGTTGAAAGATTGCACTCAAGCCCCTGCATGAAGATCCAGACACACCAGCAATGTTAGAAATGTCGTCTTACCACGTTAGGTGAGGTATATTCAAAATGAAATGCCTGCGTTTTCATAAACAATTTTGACAGCAGTTTCCTCGTGTGGCTTACCGAATAGATAAAATAGATTGCCCTATATTGTCTGCCTTGTGTTATTTTTTTGGATCCGATCTCAACCTTGAAATCCCAAAACTTTTGAAGTCAAATTCCCCATCGAATTCCACATCGCGAAGTGATTCCAATCGGCGTCCTCAGTTCGCTTTGCGCTCACCAGGTGTCGTCGTATTACGGGAAAGGCTGTAAGATCTCTGTTTCATTTTGGATCCGTCTTATTTCCGTCGTATCATGTCGTTTTCCCGCATTATTTAAAAAATTGTATGACGTCACGCCTTTGTCTTAAGTGTTTATTATCTAGAAGAGTGCATCGGAAAACAGACCTAGCCGTGTTGTATTCACGTAGGTGTGCGTTATTTAAATAAAGAACGGCAAAACAGTGCTTTATTTTAATAATGAACAGAAAAAGTGTGCAATATCTTGATAAAGAACAGTTATTAATATTGACTCGTCAAGTGTCACGGTATAATCAGTCGAGCTGAGCTGAGGCGAGCTGGCTGATGTTGTCAGAACTTGCCAATTTCAAGACAAACAATGAAATGCATAAGTCAATGTTAAGCTCCAAGGGGGCGGGAGTTAGATCAGAAATCTTAAAATATATGGAAGTTTTACAGTTATCCTTTGCATACATTTTTCATTAGATCCGTCATATCGCTTTTCAGGGACGATGTTTTCAGCAAACTGAGAAGCAATGACTGAACCCTTGTGAGATTATTTAGAAAACAAGACTTCCAAAATGTCTACTTCCAACACGCCTGCCCACCCTCCCCTCTCCCCTGGGGCTTCAAAAGGACGAACTGTTGTTTCCATAATGTTTGCTTACGTATTAGTCGGGCAGTGCAATTGACACAATAGTCAATTTCCCGTTTCCAAACGTGAGCAAATTTAATGCCTTGTTATAACAATTTTATAAGTACGTTAAAGAACTCGCTGTCGTGCATTCCCCAAATAAACCACTCGACGCTGTCGCGTCTCGTGCTTTATTTTGGCGAATGCACTCCAGCTCGTTCTTTAACTAGTACTTAAAAACTAAACAGCTGGTGTCACGCCCAACCAACTTTAGCTTATATTCTTCTTCTGCGTTTAATCTCTTACATTCCTCAGTTATAACGCCCCAAGTAGTAGAAGGGAATACTTTTTCCACGCATTTTCGCACATACCGACTGAAATTCTAGGAGCGAGAAAAGTAACGTCAAAGAGAAATACAAACGCATGTCCTTTTACGTACTAGTTAACGAACGAGCTGGAGTGCATTCGCCAAAATAAAGCACGAGACGCGATAGCGTCGAGTGGTTTATTTGGGGAATGCACGACAGCGAGTTGTTTAACGTACTTATAAAATTGTTATAACAAGGCATGACATGTGCTCACGTTTGGACACAGGAATTGACTATTGTGTCAATTGCACTGCCCGACGAATACATGAGGCACACTGTGGAAACAACGGTTCGTCATTGTGAAGCCCCAGGGGGGAGGGTAGGGGTGGGAAGGCGTGGATGAAGTAGAGATTTTGGAATTCATTGCTTCTTAGTTTCGTGAAAACATCGCCCCCTGAAAAGCGATATGACGGATATAATGGGAAATGTATGCAGTCGATAACTGTGGAATTTCCATATATTTTGAGATTTCTTATCTAACCCCGCCCTTTTGGTGCTTAACATTGACGTATGCATTCCATTGTTTGTCTTGAAAGTTCTGTCAACACCAACCAACTCGGCTCCGCTCAGCTCAGCTTGACTGATTATACCGTGACACTTGACGAGTCAATATTAACAACTGTCCTTTATCTAGATAATGCACAGTTTTTCCGTTCATTATTAAAATAAAGCACTGTATTACCGTTCTTTATTTGAATAACGCACACTTACGTTAATACAACACGGCTAGGTCTGTTTTTCGACCCATTCTTCAAGGTAATGAACACTTAAGACAAAGGCGTGACGTCACACAATTTTTTAAATTGAGACTCAGGCTATCTCTGCTCATTGGGGAATTTTCAAATAGAGCTCAGATGCAATGTCCCCAAAAATAAACGCACCCGACCTCGGTTTTGCTGCTTTGACGAACGCGTTTATGGTGCTTTCGTGGAATAAAAAAGGGAATTCCTATTGAAACACGTTCTTACTTGCTTATCTTCCATGAACAATTTTAACCTTAAGCTAAGAAAAATTGCGGCACCAAAGGGCCTGCGCAGTGACGAAACCTGGTCCAGGGACGGGCCTCTATTTCGGGGGGAGGGCGGGTATCAAACGGTATCAGAACCCTCTACCGCCCCCATCTCTTCGCCCCCCCACCCGTCTTTCTCTCCACTCACCAATTTCATCACCCGCTGTCGCCATGGTAGCCTTCGCACAAGGATTTCCCCCATCTCTTACCGTATGAAGCTTCAAAAGTAATGTTTGTCCTACATCTTTTTGGGGGGGGGGGGGGGGGAGGGGGTGTCATGTATAATTTTAAAATATTGTGTCGACCTAAAATACGACCAAGGTCTTCCATAGATCATAGGTCATAGGTCGGTTATGTCCGTGCAGTCAATCAGGTGCCAGCAGAGATTGTATAGGCTCAATTCTTGCATCATTATTTACATATTTACATGTATATATATATAAAATATCGAGATATCCGTTTCACCGCGGATCATGTAGCACATGTTGTTTTCCGACTTTGAACGTCTATACCAATATTCGTCATATTAAAGTTTTCCCTGCCCTTCGACATATATACGAAAACGAGATTGATTTGCCCAAGCGTCAATAAATGTAATTGATTTGCCCAAGCGCCAATAAATGTAATTTATTTGCCCAAGCGTCAATAAATGTAATTTATTTGCCCAAGCGTCAATTAATCTTATCCCCATAAGGCTAACCACTTCATATTACCAGCGGTATTCACTGTGTGCCATTTATATAAATCTGTCCGTCGAAAATAGACATTAGATACATGTAAACAAGGTACACATATTCTAATATATAGCGGCATTTTAAAGATAAATGGCCAGCCAAGTGGTATGCTGTCAATGAGTTCTCAGAGACAACCTGTATCTGGCTGTCGCATGCTACATTACAACAATGTAAGAACACAAACATTATTGTGACAATACTATGTAACACAACGATATAACCATATAACGCAACCATATAACAAAGCCATGATGTGACATTATTATATTACAACACAACTGGTCAAATACGGCACCTTACCAAAATAGGGCAATAACTCCACTTTACCAATATAGAGCAATGACTCCACATTACCAATATAGGGCAATGAATCCACCTTACCAATATAGGGCAATGACTCCACATTACCAATATAGGGCAATGAGTCCACGTTTCCAACATAGGGCAATGACTCCACATTACCAATATAGGGCAATGACTTCACATTACCAAAATAGGGCAATGACTTCACATTACCAAAATAGGGCAATGACTCCACATTACCAATATAGGGCAATGAATCCACATTACCAATATAGGGCAATGACTCCACATTACCAATATATGGCAATGACTCCACATTACCAACATAGGGCAATGACTCCACATTACCAAACTAGGGCAATGACTTCACATTACCAAAATAGGGCAATGACTCCACATTACCAATATAGGGCAATGACTCCACATTACCAATATTGGGCAATGACTCTACATTACCAATATATGGCAATGACTCCACATTACCAAAATAGGGCAATGACTCCACATTACCAAAATAGGGCAATGACACCACATTACCAAAATAGGGCAATGACTCCACATTACCAATATAGGGCAATTATTCCACACTACCAATATAGGGCAATGACTCCACATTACCAAATAGGGCAATGACCCGACGCTACCCAGATAGGGCAATGACTCCTCGTTTCCAATATAGGGCAATGACGCAACATTACCAAATAGGGCAATGACCCGACGCTACCCAGATAGGGCAATGACTCCTCGTTTCCAATATAGGGCAATGACGCAACATTACCAATATAGGGCAATGATCTCACACTACACATAGAGGGCAATGGCCCACATTACAAACAGTGGGAAATGACCCCATATTGTAAATAGAGGGCAATTATCTTCACCTTTCCATTATTTAGCAATAATGCTACACTCCCCATAGGTGGCCATGACCCGCATTACTAATATAGAGCAAATAATTCGAAAGAAAACTGGTTTTCTTGTATCAAAACACTAGGTATTTGGTTTCAGATAACGAAAACGGATTAAATAAAGAGCCAAACATATATTAGATCTATACATAGAATAAGAAAATGAGCTCAGCTCAGTTTTTCAAATTAAAGTAAATAGCAAAATTCGTTATCTACGTGCAAAGTAACCTCACTAGCAGCTTGATATATTAGGGCCCAAAGCTGCTCATATAGTAATTGTCCAGTTATACAACGATTTTCAACACATTTCGTCAGCTTCCTCACCTTAAAGATAAAAGTAGCTATTCTCGAGCCAAATGCGAATCACCGGTTGTAATGTTGGTTGGTGACATTTTTCTTTATTGCATGATGAACAAGGAAATACAAAAAAAGTAATTGCATGAAAAAATCAGTGTTCATTTCTTTTGAGTGTGCTTTTCATGAGAAAAATGACCAATATTCAAAAAATTTATATTTCAATAGCATGACATAACTAAATCTTCCCTACTGTCTAAATACCAACGGTGACCTATGGATTTGTTTCCACAAATGCAATCTTAGGGGCCTATTCTGACACATTGTTGACTATGAAATCAATATCAGTGGTAGAAGGGAATAGCCGCTTTTATCTTTAAGGATCATGTTGTCTGATCTCGTTGGCGTGCTACTCTGTGGGTAATACAATCATGAAAAATAGAAGAACAAGTATTGTAATATAAGCATTCTATAAAATCATAAAATGGCAGCGAATTCTGAATTTGGTGACGCAGTACACAAGAAAATCCCTCTTGTCGCCATAGATAGGTTCAGGCTCCTGGAAACAAGTCCTTGCGTAATTTATTGTTATTATTCTACTAAATGTATCTGCAAGGACGCAATGAAACCACAAAATATTATTTGCATTGAAGAAAAGATCATAAGCGATTACCAAGGGGGCAAAACTGTTGTCTGAGCAGCTTTAATCTGTAGCCTTACCGGTGAAAAGGAAATCAATCATTATTTGATAGGCAACTCTACTTAGGCGTCAAATGTTGTCGTTATCATTTCGACATTTAGGAAATAGCCGGTAATAGCATTTGACAACTACGGAATTGCCAACTACGGAATTGCCGCACTCACCAACAAATAATAATTTCCCGCCAGCAACAGTTCAGGGAGTGTCAATATTAGTCGCTCTGTCCAGGGGCTCCCCAGCTCGACCCCACGGGGAGGTCCCGTGACCCCATACCTACCCTATTCCACCCAACAACCTTTACTTTCACCGGGACCTGAGGACAGAGAGAGAGAGAGAGGGGGGGTGGGGCGAGGGGGATGTTAGAAGGAGATTGTTCAGTGGTCTATCCATCATGGCGGCCGGCGGTTCGTGTACTCCAGTTTGAATCGCTCCGGCGCTTGCAAGACACGCGCTTCACTCCTAGCTGCCAGACCTGCTGCCACTACCCCTCCCCTCCCCTCCCTCTCCCCTCCCGACCCCCCCTCCCCCTCCCCATCCCCCTCCCACTACCTACCCCCTCACCGCCCTCCCCCCAACACACAAGGCGGAGCTTCCCCTGAGGGATCCTTAGCACACAATAATACATCGGTCGCCCAACCCCGCTTATCTCCTGTCCACCGCCTAGTCCCTGCCCTCTACCCTCCCTTCCCTCCCCCTACCCTCTCCTCTCTCCCCCCCCCCCTTCGCCCACCCTCCCCTTCTCTCCCTCCACCCACCCGCTGCCACCTTCCCCTCTCCTCTACGCTGCCCCCCCCCCTCGCCCCCCTCCCAGCCTGGGCCACCAGGGGTACCTCCACCCCCCCCCACCTCCCCCGGCCACCAGGGCTTGTAGCCCCAGGGTCCGGTTGATTTGATATGCCGGGCAGATAGCAGAAGGGCGAAGCGACCGATGGACTGCTCGTTACTAGTGAGATGACCGATCGCCCCTAAATGACTGAGCACCTGGGCGGGGTGTGGGGGTGGCTAGGGTGGAGGAGGGCGGCGTGGGTGGCTGCGGGGGGTGGGGTGTCGGGGTGGCTAGGGTGAAGGAGGGGCGTGGGTGGCTGCGGGGGGTGGCTGCGGGGGGTGGGGTGTGGGGGTGGCTAGGGTGGAAGAGAGGTGTGGATGGCTGCGGGGGGTGGGGTATGGGGGGTGGAGTGTGCGGGTTGCTAGGTTGGAGGAGAGGCGTGGTCGCCTACGGGAGCAGGGGGGTGGGGCGAGGGGAGAACGGAGGTGAGGGGGTGAGGACGGAACGACTTAGCTTTAGGCCAGACAATTTAAAGGATGATTCGCGAAGGGGTAGAGGGAAGTTGGTTGGTTCCTTGGTTGGTAAGGGTAGTGGAGCGGATGGGTGAGCGATAACAGGGGGCGCGAAGTGAGCGATAATAGAGAGGGAAGGAGGGAGATTGGAAGTGGAGGGGAGGGAGTGAGGGGGTCAAGAGATAGATATATATGGTGCCAAGAATATGGATTAGGCAATTCCAGGGGCGTGGTCTAGCGGTGTGGAGGGATTGGACGGACAAGGTCTTGGATAGGCTACCACCCAAGACTGCCAGCCTCCCTTCTATACCCCCACCCCCACGCCCCGGCCGCCGCAGACTGCAGTATCTGATTTGTATTACTATGACGGCCAGCAAAATTCAGCCTTCAGTGAGCGACCGTCAGGCCGCCTGTTAAACTAAAGCCTTTAGAGCTGACCAGCAATGGCCAATACCAATAGAGCCATCGCCGGCTAATGATGTGGATATCTCAGTGTATAGTTTAGTCAGGATTGAGAGAGAGAGGGCGGTGGTGGGGGGGGGGTGGCATCTGTGGGAGCTTATGGTCGAAGGTTGGGGCGTTGGGGTGTTGAGGGTTTGAAGAGTATGGGCTATGATGGGGGTGAGGGTGGGGTCTGGGTGTTGGGGTGTTAAGGTTTGAGGGTATAGGGAAAGGGGTGAGGTCCTGGGTGTTGAGGGTGTGAGGGTATAAGGAAATAATGGGGGTGGGGGTGAGGGTGTAGGTGGGGTCTTGGTGTTGGGGTGTTGAAGCATATTTTAGGGTATAGGGAAATGATGGGGTGGTGGTGGGGGTGAGGCCCTGGGTGTTGAGGGTGTGAGGGTATAGGGAAATAATGGGGGTGGGGGTGGGGGTGGGGGTGGGGGTGGGGGTGGGTGGAGTCTTGGTGTGTGGAGCGTATGGGTAAGAGGGTGGGTGGGGGGGTGAACGGGGGATTGAGTTTGAGACGGTTGGCGGAATATGGAGGATGGAGGCAGAGTGAGGGTTTTTCAGCACTGTGGGTGATGAAGATAGAGCGGGGGGGGGGGGGGGGGTGGCGGTGGACGTGGGGAGTCAGGGTTGTCAGCGGTAGGCAATGATGGAGGAGGGTATAGTGGGGGAGGGAGGTAGTGGTGAGTGAGTAGGTACGGGAATGTTTTTTTTTTTTTTTTTTTTTATATATTATTTTATTTTCCATGTTTCATTAAAGGGAGACTGTAGAGGGGGTCGGTTAGGGAGGGGGTATTGGTCGTCTCAGGCAATGACTATATATACGAGAGTGTATGTAGGGGGCAGGCCTGGACAGCTTCGGGGAAAAGGGTTTGGCTCTTTGCCTGGGGGGTTAATATGGGCATTTTTGGAGGGGTAACGTAAGGGGGTGGTATAAGGCATCTAGAGGGGCGGGTGAGGATGGTGGTGGTAGGGGGGTGGTAGGGGTTTCGGTAGGGGGGGTGGTAGGGGTTTCGGTAGGGGGTGGTAGAGTTCTGGTTGGGGATGGTAGGGAACTGGTGAGATGTGGCAGGGACTTTGTAGGGGGTGGTAGGGGGTAAGGGTCTGGTAGGGGTGGTAGGGGTGATGGTGGAGTATATTGGTTGGCAGGGTGGTGGTATAGGGCGAGGGTAAAGGACAGGAGGGGGGGGGGGTGGTGGTGGGTAGGGATATATTAGATGGATAGGGAGTGGTGGGGACGGCGGGCAGAGGATGAAAAGGAGGGAGGGAGGGAAGGAGAAGAGGGGGGGGGGGCTGCTGTTGGTCTCGTTATCATGACATGGACACGGTACATATTCTATTTAACGCCTCGTCGCTCAAGGTCTCGCGGACTTCTCGTTCCGCCCCGTGACGAGAATACACGTCCCTCAGCCGTCCAGACCTCCACTGGGACGGGGTGTATATTTCAGAAAGTTACAAGGCGTTCAAAATAAGAGGAACCATACATGATCTAGTGGTAGAGGCTAGGAGGGGGATGGGAGTGGGGTGGGGTGGAGGGCACTAACCCATGGATAAGGTGTCGAATTAAGAGATAGAAGATAATAAATAATTTGGGGGGGGGGAGGGGGAGGGGGAAGGCGCGGTGGACGGGGATGGGGAAGGGGGTAGCATCTACTGGAAGACAATATATATATATATGTTTATCTGGCCAGGAAGATAAGAGAACCTGAATAATGTATCAGTGTATTAATGTATGAACCCGCCACATGTCATTATGTGTATTGCATTTTTTTCAACGCGAGGGCCTCGGGCTCATTGTTGCTTTGAAACTTCTTTGAAGTTTGAAACTTCTTTCTTTCTATATTCCAGAAATCTAGCTAAAGGGGTGGTCTAAGGGATCAGAGAGATGTGGGTTGGTTGATTATTCATGACGCTTTAGCCACTTTTAGTCATATCGCGTCAATGGGACAAGGAAGGGAGAGTGGAGCCATGTCCCCGGGGGTAACCCCCTACTCTTTGCGAAGAAAGACATGGGATCTTTATCCTGCGGCCACACAGACATGGCCACAGCAGGGCTCGAGCCACCGACCCACGTGCCGTAAGGCTCTCAGGTGACCAGAGCACTCAATGCGAGCGCTCTAGCCCACTGAGCTGTCGCCGGCCCCCAGAGGTGTGGTTGAGGGGTGTGTGTGTGTGTGGGGGGGGGGCGGTTATAGGATAAGAGAAAGTCGTGTGGGGGTGGGGGTCGAGATGATAAGGAAAGGGTGCTTAGGTGTTTGTGGGGGGGGGGGGGGAGGGAGGTATAGCCCCACCAGAAAAGCGAAGCCGACCGGTGCTTATCACGTTATATAGTAGCACACATCTCAATTGCCGTCGGCTAATGAAAGTGACTGATTGAAACCCCAATCTGACATACACGTAGATAAACATGTCTACGAGACATTGATATATGATGTAATATAGATATTTGATATACATGTATATATATATAAATCTATAGGGGGTGGGGGGGTTCGTCGGGAGATTGGGGCGTGGATGGGAAGCACCGTCACAGGGCGGATGGTAGAGAGGATGGTGATGGGGGGGGGGGGGTACTTATTCTTCAGTTGCAGGGATGGAGAGGGAGGAAACTTGGAGGGGTCAGGGGAGTAGGAGGTGAAAGCGTAGAATGAAGAGCTTCCGAAGCAAATATTTACAGCCTGCAGTCAGTGTTTTACTTGATTAATTAGGGCCTCTCTCATCCTAACGTTGTCTCCCTGTCTTTCTGTCTCCTCGCTCTAACAATCCCTCCCTCTGCCCCACCCTCCGTCTCACTGCCACAATATGTATATATGTCTGCTGCGATTTCTCCTCTCCATTCTCTACCGCCATCTCTGCTCCATTTTCTCCCTCGATCTCAGCCCCTTTAATTCTCTTTTTTTCAATCCCGCTTTCTGTGTCTCACTTTCATTTTGTCTGCCCCCTTTGAGTCACTTATTTCGGCCTCTCTTCGCTCTCTCTCCATGTATTTGACTATCATCCTGTCCATCTCTCACGCCTCCGCGGGGCCGCCCGATAGCTCAGTGTGTTGGAGCGCTCGCCTTGAGTGCTCTGGCCACCTGAGAGCCTAACGGCACGTGGATCGGTGGTTCGAGCCCCGCTGTGGCCATGTCAGTGTGGTCGCAGGATAAAGATCCTATGTCCTTCTTCGCAAACAGTAGGGGGCTACCCCCGGGGACATGTCTCTACTCCCCCTTTCTTCTCCCATTGAAGCGATATGACCAAAAGTGGTCAGAGCGTCCTGAATATACAACCAACCAGTCTCTCACCGTCGCAATTCTGTTTCCACTCTTTCCACGCTCCCATCTTTCTACGCCTCTCTTTCTCCCTCTCTCTTTCTCTCTCCACCTCTCTCTGCCTCGCTGTCCGTGCTCTGTCCCTGCCGCCCCGAACTCCCCTACCCTCGAGCTCCCCCTCCCCCCTCCCCCTCCCCCCCGCCCCTTACCTGCACGTGACCCTTGCGTAATCCTTCCTCGGTAAATGTTTAAGTAATTTGTTTACAGGTCCTCTGGTCACGTCTCGTTCGGAAGCCATGCGAGGAGACTCTCGTCGCCCCTGTAACCCCGGGGTATGGCCCTCGCTAGACATGTGACGTCATCAACGGCGTCGCAAACAACCTAAAGGAATTGGCAATAACGAGAAATGGCGGGATTGCCCGAGATGAGGAGGAAATGAACCAAGGCTGAGGGGAAAATTTAGGTCGAATCTGGTGGTCATACGACGCGGTAATACATTACAGGACGGCGACAGGGTACTGTAGTACATGGTGGTGACAGGGTACTGTAGTACATGGTGGTGACAGGGTACTGTAGTACATGATGGTGACAGGGTACTGTAGTACATGGTGGTGACAGGGTACTGTAGTACATGGTGGTGACAGGGTACTTTATTACATGGTGGTGACGGAGTATTCTGCCTCATTCTATCACCCTTCCCCCTCCCCTCCCTCTGACCCATTCTATAGTCCCTTACCTCCCCTGTGTCTGCCCCAGTCTCTCCATCTGTCCCCTTCCCCAGTCTCCCCCTCCCCTCCCTCTGCCCAATTGATTTCCTCTGACCCATTCCTTACTCCCCCCACCCCTCCTTGTTCCTGCCCTAGTCTCTCCATCTGCCCCATTCTCCCCCTCTCCCACCTCCCCTCGCTCGGCACCATTCACTCTCTCTCCCACCTCCCCTCCCTCTGCCCCCTCGCTGCCCCAGTCTCTCACTCACTCGCCCGCTCCTCTCTATCTGCTCTCTTTATATGGTACTAATTGTCTAAGTGGCTACTTTTCTAAATAAGTCTGTGTTAGGTACGATGAAACATATTTCAGGCATGTGTTTATTCTAACCTCTCTGTAATCTATACTTTCTCTGCCCCCTCAAACTCAAACGGAATTAAATCACGTCCCGCCTTGATAATGCGATCACATCTAGTGTCTAGTCTAAGGAAAATAGGCTTGTAAACACTGTGCGGCCAACCAGGAAGATAAGAACAAAAACTGTAGGTAATAAATGAATTTGTAAAAAAAAATGTAGAGTACTGCGAAGTGGTTAGCAACAAAACTCCAGATTCTATAGCCAATATTATAAGTGGTTTATAGGAGTAATTCAGATCAAATTATAAATTACAAAATAGTTTTTTCAAACTTGGGAGTGGGAATACGTGCCTCAGGTTGAGGAAATTACAGTGGTGAATATAAGTTATATTAGCGACTACAATTTGTTATGACGGAAAATCTTCGTCATCTATCAGTACGTTGGTATGGCTGTGTGTGTGTGTGCGCGCTCTGTAGGTCGCAAAACGCAACATTTCGCTCTGTAACTTTACCCATCGATAGGTATCCGACATGGCTCGGTCAAGTTCGTTAGCGGAGTATATAGGTCAACGGTCAAGGTCACAGAAAAATTCCCAATCTTTAAAATGCGACCATACGAGAGCTATTATATAACTATTAAGAACAGCTGTCCGACATCAATGCCAACCGTCCACTGAGTGAGATCGTTGAGCCTGGGGGCGAAACTATAGAGTGACTTTTATAGATGGGGCCAACAATTGAGAGAATGCTCACTATAGCCAAAGTTTTAGAGCTGCCGGATCTGAGGGGTGCAAAATCTGTACAAATTCAGGCATCAACTCAACGCCGTAATTTCCGCGTCGTTTTTTCGTGTCTTGTCGTAGATGCAGGATTCGGTTTAATTACTAAATATAGATCTATGTAAATATTCAGATACATTGGTATTTTTGTAACGGGGTCTTTAACAAAACAAATATGACAGTATGACAGCTCTTCAAATGGCAACCTATGTTTACGCCTCGAAATGTCAAATAATCGCCTGTCCTATTTTCCCTATTCCTATTTGATGTTTTTACGCGTCATATGGGGAAAAATGGCAAATATTTTTACTAGTGCCGCCGAATAAAATTAACAGGTGTTCAATTTTTATGGCGTATTGTATTGAGATTAATATGCTGAAAGTCCCTCGGGACCTAGGAACTGAACTTTATGTTAATTTATATTAGATTGCTACTGGAAGCTGGCCTTTTCAAAATAATAAAAGAACTTGCGTTGCAATAGTGAACCGTATAGCTGTCACAGATAATACAATCAAATAATCAAATAAAAGCAACTCTTGGTAACTCATAAGAGGATAGTAGCAGGTGTGACTACTTAATTAACGCCCTAATGGCCTCGTAGGTGTTGCACCATACCTTCGCGCGGACGTCAAAGTGGAATAAAATCGAAGTGCCACATGGTAAACATTTGCTGGAACAGTTTTCTTATGCGTAAGATACCTGCAGGCGGTTTAAATATATTTGGTCAGTCCTTTTGTCGGGGTCTCATCCATCAAGGAAAGCACACATGTAGTTTTCGTGATTGCGCTGGATTTGGCGTGGAGAGATGGATGGTTTGTTGTTTTACGCCACTTTTGCACACAAATGGGGCTAATCGGGACCGCCTAAGGAAACTCCCGGAAGAGCTAGATGAAATGACATGTGGAACGCCAGATTGGGATGCTGAGCGTGAAACAAGATCGATCCCAAGTCAATTGGTCTGACTGAAGCACAGTGCGCCATCTATTGAACTGCGGACCCCCCCCCTACTCCTGCCCCCCCCCCCCCCACATCCCACCCACATTCCACGTTGAAGACGCTGCTCGGTCTTGCCGATGGCTTTTCTTTCACCTCTTTCGATCATAGCCCAAGAGTGTGTTACGCAGCATATGATGAAGCAACCTGTTAAATGCCTTCACATGCGTCAAACAGTTTTGCTTTCCGGGACACGTTTCACGAACGTTCTGTGAATATTTGGCGAACGTTTGGGGGAACTTTTGGGGAACATGTATTGGCTAAAAAAGTAGCACTGTATGTAAAATCTGGGTTAATTCAAACGACGACCTGTTATGTCAAAGACAGCAAGGTGAACTACACGGCGGTTATTTCAAGCGAGGAAATCCACTAAAGTTACAAAATGAACGGGGATT
>OZ025262.1:18630429-18657645 GCA_964019135.1 Arenicola marina
CTCGAAACGTGAAGGTCTGGGACTTGTTTAAACAAAAAAAGAAGAAGATATCTTTCCCAGATGTCACACGGACGTGACTGTTCACGCGTTTTCTCGGGCGCCAGCCAAACGAGATTGGAAACGAGATCCATCTACACCGCCGCGCACGTGTTGACTCGTTGGGGTTTTGCCCTGTCGGCCTTGACTTCCTTTCAACTGGTCAATATCTGGTCAGACAAATGAAAGCCACTTGGCATCGCCAGCCGAGCTACAGTATGGTTCCTCGTATAAGGTACAGAAGGCACGCGGCATATGCGAAAACCATTAAAGGTCGGGGGAAGTACTCCGCATCGAAAGAGACCAGAGAACTCGACAACGACTGTGGCCCCCGGGTCTACATATCGGCTGATGACTTACATAGCCCCCGCCCCCTCCCTTCTCCCTCCCCCTCCTCTCCCCTGCCCGTCCCCTCCCCTCCCCCTTTCCCTCCCCTTCTCCCTCCCCGCCCCGCCCCCCTCAGCCGCCCCCCTCCCCATCCCCAGCGGTTACGTACGAACTGCTCGCGTCAACCGTGGCGCCCAATAAAGCATTATGAGGCATAAGAAGCCTGCGATAATCGCTTCTGGCGCTGTATGAATGATTAGCGCCCGGATGTCTGTATTAGATGCCGTTTGCGCTGGCATCGATCAGCCGTGCGCTGCCCCACCCATCCCGTGTCCGACAGGCGGGACGGGTGGGCGACAGAAGTAACCAGAGAGGGGTTGAGCCATGGAGGAGAAGGGAGGAGGAGAAGGGGGGAGAGGAGGAGGAGGATAAGGAGTGGGAGGGAGGAGGGGGAAGAGGAGGGGAAGAGGATGAGGTGAGGAGGAGGAAGAGGAGGAGGCAGTAGGGAAAGTAAGAGGAGTAGGAGGAGGTGAGGAAGAGGAGAAGGAGGAGGAGGTGGAGGAAAAGGGGGAGACGACGAGGAAGAGGAGGAGAATGGGGAGGAGAGGGGAGAGGATGAGGGGAGGAGGAGGAAGAGAAGGAGGCAGTAGGGAAAGTAAGAGGAGTAGGAGAAGGTAAGGAGGAGAGGAAGGAGGTGAGGAGGAGGAAGAGGAGGAAGACAAGGAGGGAGAGGGAGAAGAGGAGGACAAGGAGGAGAAGGGGGAGGGAGAGGAGGACGAACAGAGGGAGAGAAGCAGGATGGAGAGGACAAGGTGGGAGACGAGGAGGAAGGTGAGAAAGAGGAAGAGCGGGGTGGGAGGAGGAGGAGGACGAGGGATGGGAAGAAGAGGAGAAGGGGAAGAGGAAGATGAGGGCGGGAGGAGGAGGAGGAGGAGGAGGAGGAGGATGAGGAAGGGCGGGAAGAGGAGGAGGAGGAGGAGGAGGGGCAGGAGTAGGGGTGGGAGAGGACGGGGAGGTGGAGGGAGAGGAGGAATAGGAAGAAGAGGAGGGGCGGGAGGTGGAGGGGGAGGAGGAAGAGGAAGAAGAGGAGGGGCGGGAGTAGGGGCGGGAGTAGGGGCGGGAGGAGGACGGGAAGGTGGAGGGAGAGGAGGAAGAGGAAGAAGAGGAGGGGCGGGAGTAGGGGCGGGAGTAGGGGCGGGAGGAGGACGGGAAGGTGGAGGGAGAGGAGGAAGAGGAAGAAGAGGAGGGGCGGGAGGAGGCCACCACGGCCGTTATAGCTGACATGAAGCGCTCGCTTCGGCTTAATGGCAATTAGCAATAATATATCTCTTTCCTATGAAAGACAGCGGCGTTCGTGGACGGCTTCTGCCGCACACAGCCATTATGACGGCCGCCGACCATCTAGGAGACCCTAGGCCCTGGGGTCCTCGGTTCCGGGAGTCCTGTGGTCCCTGGGGTCCCAATGCCCTCAGCCGTCACCGGCGAGGGGACAAAGAGACGGGTCATGAATCGGCGCGGGTGTGGGTGTGCGTCTGGGGCTGGCGGGGTGGATTAAAGCGCCCCTTCCCACTCCTACACCCCCCCCACCCCCCATCAGGCGCCAGTCTGGGATGGGTTGATGAAGCATCGCGAGGCGTCACCTACTCTCTGAAGGTCGCTGCCAGGGCCCTTTGTTGTCTAGACTACCGCGGCGTGGTGATGTATCGCAGAAAAGTTTCGGAAAAAATAAATGCTTTCCCGCCGCGTTGGTAACAATAAGGTATCTTTGGATCATCGAGGCGATCAGGGGTGGGGGAAGGGAAAGGGGAGGTGGAGAGGAGGGAAGGGGTGAGTAAGGAGGAGAGGGAGGGGGGGGGGAGGGGCGGGGTGAGATGTAGGAGAAAGTCACGGTCGGTGGCGTAAGCCCTGACGACCTATTGTGCGGCAGCCAAGGTTGAAGGTAAGAGGAGACAGAAGAACCCGATATGACAAGTCATCAAGGACATGACATTAAAACGCAAAACGGATTTCTATATGTCTGACATCCCTTTATAATGATATTTATAATTATTTTTGTAGATAATTATAGTAATAATTATATATACAAATAATTATATTAATAATTATATATACAAATAATTATAATAATAATGGTGTATTTATAATAATTAAATATTTGCATTAAAATATTAATGCTTATGTATCATTATGATTATAATCAAGTTCAGTCGAAAACGTCAAACGATGATCAACAGGCATTTTAGTCGTGTTTCAAATTTTTTGGAGCGATATTATTCGTGTCTTGTCTCGTGAGACAAACAATTTATTATATACGGGTTACATATCATTTACACTTCGATAGCCTATCACCATAATTATTCTTTTGTCGAGAATGAAATTGATCATTTGATGATACCGACACTGTATAACATTCGAAGGCCAAGGTCAAACATTACGAATATCCAGAAGAAACAAGCTTGCCACCAGAAATTGAAGATGCGATAAAGTCACACGCATGAAATGTGCGTATTGGTAGTCAGATTTTTGTTAGTAAAGCGAGGTCAGCTGAATAGATGCAATTTTAACGGGTAAGGATGCTAATATAGGGTCAATATTGCCAGTAATCGTCAACATCCATGTTTTTTTTGGCTCGTGGTCGCGAGGAAAAAAAGGAATTACCAATTGCCTCACGTTCTTGCTCATACGTGGCCTCCCTCCACCTGAGCTTAAAGTGAATCAACCAACTACTTTGTTTCAGCTTTAAAAGCCTTTGGCACCACGTGATATATTTCAAGAACGGAAAAACGCTTGCCTCTGATTTTCTTCTTTGGGTGATTATAATGTATCAGTGATTGATATATTCTTTAATGATATCTACCCTTGCTCAATTGAACCCCCACCAATGTGTCAAATCTGTGATGATATTTAACAAGAAATACATTAGTCAAAATCCGACGAAGTTATGATACAGTCCACTGGTCAGATCGCGGCTTTCTCATTAGTCGAGCCGCCATTTTGCGACCAATGAGCTAGGTTCCATTATTCGCTGCGACATTGATGGACGAGTGGTGATCAAGGGAACTGCGAACGCCTTGTTAGACACCAGACTAATAAGTGTCTAATGCCCCAATCCCAATATGCAAACCTGCACCCATGAGAGGTCATTTAGACTAACGGAAAGCTGTGCATTGGGATATGGACCTCAGAAAGTTACCCAGAAGTGAGTAGGGCATTAAAAACCGGTACGGCAATATATATGGTAAAATCCGTTTATAAGTTATTACGGTTAATCTGAATGTAATGAGGGGTATCAAAACTTTCTTTTTACTGCCGAATTCCGTAGAAACCACCTTGACAAGTGGTGCGCATCGTATACCTCATACATGCGGTCACCCTGTGGCCCAGTAGGTGGCGCGTTCGGCTAGCGTCCAGTGTGTTCAGCTACTCCACTCAAAGTCCACTGTTGGCGCGGGGTTCGAACCCCCGCGTGTGCAAATGTGCAAAAGCGTTTCTCTCGCCTCTCTTCACTGGTCGCGACAAGCCATACAGAATGAGGTTAAAACGTCCTCCATAAACCAATGCCAAACTTTCTATCAAACACTGTATGTCGCCTGTTATCAGATAACAAGATCATCGACTGGAACAAACAATCACCATTTGTCATATATTGTTAATTGTTCCTCTCGTGTATCGAACTTAAGGCGTTGCAAATAGTTGTTTTCCATCACAAGCATGTCAGGATCTTGCTACATATACCCGTACAAAAATATCATATAGAAATTCTATAAAAAAAATTCTATAGGTTTCTATCGATTTTTCTTTTCAAATTATAAACGTTTTCCTTTAGAGTTTCCATAGAATTTTCATAGAATTTCCATAGGGTTTTCATAGAATTTCCATAATCTTCATAGAATTTCCATAGAATTTCCATAGTGTCTTCATAGAATTTCCATAGAATTTCCATAGAGTTTTCATAGAATTTCCATAGTCTTCATAGAATTTTCATAGAATTTCCATAGTGTCTTCATAGAATTTCCATAGAGTTTTCATAGAATTTCCATAGAATTTCCATAGTCTTCATGGAATTTCCATAGAATTTTCATAGAGTCTTCATATAATTTCCATAGAGTCTTCATATAATTTCCATAGAGTTTTCATAGAATTTCCATAGAATTTCCATAGAGTCTTTATAGAATTTCCATAGAGTCTTCATAGAATTTCCATAGTCTTCATAGAATTTCCAAAGAGTTTTCATAGAATTTCCATAGTCTTCATAGAATTTCCATAGAATTTCCATAGTCTTCATAGAATTTCCATAGTCTTCATAGAATTTCCATAGAATCTTCATAGAATTTCCATAGTCTTCATAGAATTTTCATAGTCTTCATAGAGTTTTCATAAAATTTTCATAGAGTTTTCATAGAATTTCCATAGAGTTTTCATAGAATTTCCATCGAGTCTTCATAGAGCTTCCGGGGGCCTCCCTATTGTAGTGATAAGCGTACTCGACCGCCGATCAGTAGATCCTGGGTTCGGGAACATAATCTGCGGCATGTTTCATTCCTTCATCCTTCATCGTCCCGAAGGTTCCATGGCCCGATTTAGCCTTCATGTGCACAAAAGTGGCCTAAACCACCAACATTTCATAGAATTTCCATAGAGTTTCCAAAGAGAGCGCACGTCGCGGCATTGCATGGTACAGAGTTCAAGGTCGCCCTGGGTGAATCCAATATCAGCTCCGTCTCGGCTGAACGGGCACGGCCGTTGGGCAGACCTGCACATCTTATACTGCCAATGTTATTGCTCAAAGGATTGGCTCCCGCCGCTACTCTCACTTCGCAGCAGGCAACCGGTGCGAAAGTCAATATGCCGGCAAGACTTCCAACGTTCCTTAAATGCGAAGTTTTAAATCTTCGAATATCATCTTATATAGTGCCGTGTCGTCGGTATCCCTTCACATATCTCTTGCAGGAGTCTTCTTACACACTATATTCCAGAATTCGTCAAACCACTCGTTCGCTTGTCGCGGAAAACGTAGCCTAAGTGTGTTAAATCCAGAGCTCCTTGTTGTGCCTGCCGTCAGTTGTAAGGCCGGTGTGGAAACTATTCAAACTCGATGGAGACTATGAAAACTCTATGGAAATTTTATAAAAACTCTATAGGAAAACGTTTAGAATTTCCATAGAAAAATCGAAAGAAACCTTTAGAATTGTTTTTAGTGAAATCCTGTAAGATATTTGCCTACGGGGTGTAATGATGTCGGATAAAGGTAATGCCGTGATTCGCGTAATAAATCTAGGAAGAGAGAATTACCTTCATGTATCCTTTCACATAATAGTCCGGGCAACCTAGGGATATACCCAAAAACAAATTGCAATAGTAATCAAACCTGTTTTTTCTCATTCCATTTGTATCTAGTTTTGGTGTTTCCAAAATCGACCAAAATCAATTTATTGGAACATATTTCTAAGGGGGTGGCTTAATTACTTTACCCTACTAACCACACAAGAAGCAATGTATTTTTACATAAACGAAATGATAGGGAGGCGAGGCAGCTGAGACCCGCACTACGAATTGTGACCTGCATACCCATATTTCCAGTGTGTATGATGGAGAGTTATTTAATCTACAAAATGCAACAAACATAGATAAAATATCTTGTATAATAAAGTTTTTGGACATTTTAAAGTAGGAACCTCTTTTCATGCTTTCCTGCTGTCGATCGACGCAGTGTATTTGCATGGCGAGCCGGATGGGCCTCCGGTTTGACAGACTTTCCGATACATGTTCAGATATTCACAATTCAATCGATTATTGACGCGTTTTATCCTGATCACATGAATAAAACACGTATGTTGGAGGGTAAGGGGTGGGGCTAAGAATTGACAATCTTTTTTCCTTCACTAACAACAATGTATATTTCATCTCTATCAAATGGGAAATTTCAAGGGGGAAGGGGGGGGGGGTAGGCAGTATAAGGAGTAAGTAGAGGGGACACACTCCAAGCTAGGGGAGGGCAGACACTCCAAGTTCGGATGGTAATCCCGGTGTTAGTGGAGGGAAGACACCCCAAGTCGGGGCGGTACCCCAAGTTAGGGGAAGGAAGACATTCAACATTCGGGTGATGCCCTAAGATACGGGAGCGGAAGCACTTCAAATTGAGGCTCTACCCCAAGCTAGGAAACGGGAGACACCCCAAGGGAAGACACTTAAAGTTGAGGTGGTAGCCTAACTTAGGGGGTGGGGAGAGATTCAATATTCGGATGGATATCTGTTAGGGGGGTCGTAGGCCGACACGTTCGGGAGGGGTGGTGCACAAGCCAAGTTCTGGCAAGTTGGGGGAGACACCTCAAGTTAAGGGAGGGGGGAAAACCCCAAGTTCGGGTAGTACCCCAAGTTTGGGGAGGGGAGACACTCCAACTTAGGGAAGGGGAGAAACTCGAATATTAGGAGAGGGGAGGCACCACAAATTAGGAAAGGGGAGGCAACCCAAATTGGGGTGGTACTCCAAGTTAGGAGAGGGGAAATACCCCAATATAGGAGTCGCGAGACACCCCAAATAGGGGCGGTGCTTCAAGTTTGGGGAGGGAAGATACCCCAAGTTAAGGGAAGGGAGACGCCCCAAATTAGGGGCGGGAAGACACCCCAGGTTGAGGTGGTACCTAAGTTTGGAGAGGGGAAAGGCCTCAAGTTACGGTGGGGGGGGGGGGGGGCACCCCGAATTAGATGAGGAAAGACACCCTAGGCTGGTGTGGTTCCTCAAGTTTGGGAAGGGGAGATACCAAAAGTTTGAGGAGGGGAGAGGCCTCAAGTTTGGGGAGGAGAGAGGCCTCAAGTTATAGGAGGGGAGACACCCCAAGTTGGACCACCCGAACTTGGGGTGGTACCCCAAGTTAGGGTGGAATGCTCAAGCAAGGGTAGAGTAGACACCCTAAGTTAGAGCAGGGGAGACACCCAGAGTTAGAAGAGGTAGACACCATAAAATAAAAGCGGGGGGTCACCACAAGTTAGGAGAGGGGCGACACTCAAAGCTTGAGTGATACCCGGGAAGGTAGACATCCCAAGTTAGGGGTGAGGAGACTCCCCAGTTAGGGGAGGGGAGAAACCCCAAGTTGGGGTGGTAGCCCAAGTTAGGGGAGGAAGACACACCATGTTGGGGGTGAGGCACCCTTGATTTGCGTAGACGTTTCACTTATTAAAAGTTAAACGTTGTAGATAGAGATAATCAAACCGGTGTTGGTGACGGTGAAACTGCAAATGATGATCGATCGATCGAGGCACCTCCCTGTCCCCTCTCAATTATAGCTTTTTAACAAAAAAAGATTAACAATGCCTATCTAGACCGGTATGGCGGTAAATCTACCCAAATATAAGACACATATATAGTCGATTAAATTGTGGAAATCGGACAATTTATTGAAAAGTTACAGACTGTCACACTTGAGTCCCATCCGGCGCACTGTGCAAAAACACGGTGTCTGTCGACAGTCGTAAAACCGGGAGATGGGTCCCTCGTTAAAAAAACATGTAGAAACTTTAATATTAAAGATATTTTATTTTTGTTTGTTGTATTTAGTAGATAAAATAACACTCCATTAAATATAGTAGGCGAAGGGTACGCAGGTCTAAATTCGTAGTTGGGGTCTAAATAATATCAACGCTAATCTCTGCCATTTCGTGTTCGGATAAATACGTAATCCATTCTGGTGTTACGGGGGTAGGGTAAACCACCCGCGTAAAATTTCCGATGAATAGATTTTGGTAGATTTTGAAAATGATATTCACAAATACATAAGGAATGAGAACAAAATAGGTTTGATTACTATTGCAATTTGTTTCGGGTTGACCCCTGATTCAGCACAGGCTGCCCGGGCTATAAAGAGTACTTCTACAAACCTGCAAACGTATTTGATCATAACCGGCTACGAGAGGAAAAATAATGGCTTTGTCGAAATATTATCTCTATATATGTTCTATAGCAACCAATTGCTCCATAGAAGTATCCCTACATCTATAGAAATAATGTTTTCTATAGAAATTGTATCACTTAAGTGTCCCTTTTAATTCATTGCCTGGATCCCGCACAACACGGCGTCTCTACAACTACTACTGCTAATACTAGTATCACAGCGTCTCTACTACTGATAATACTACTATCACAGCGTCTCTACTACTGCTAATACTAGTATCACAGCGTCTCTACCACTTCAACTACCACTGGTACTACTACTAATTTCTGCAACTTCTACTAACAGTATTCGAAAGCAATACAAAAAAAATTATCTGCTAAAAATGGTTCAGTCTGCTGCTTTAACTTCGCCTACTAATATGACCATTAGTATTCCCGACAAGTAGCCATATTAATACTGACTTCTGAACTGAAAACATATCCTGAATTAATCATGATATTGACAAAAAGCATGGAAGAGCAAATAATCCTGAGTGACTTTATAGATATATTTAGTAGACGTCAGGGCGATGGTAAGACGTCAGCGATAGCAACGTTTATTCTCCTCTAAGTCGTGTCATAAAAAAGCTTCTTACGTCAGGGATAAACGAATTGTAATCCCTTCAGGGACTGTCAACGGGGATAAGAGTCAGAAAACCACCGCCAGCCCTTCGCTTTACGACTGTCTGTTGGGAGCTTAGGGAAAGATGGGTTGGGAAGACGATAGCAAAATTGGGGACGTATAATTCAGTTTACAAATTGCTTATTTCTCCCTTTGACAGATTTAACAGAAAGCTGGTTTTTTTTATCACTATTAGTACACAGTAATTAATTATTGTTTTAATAGTATTTTCACTACTATTAATTAACAGTAGTTAATTATAATTATCAAGTGACTATATGTTAATGTATGTAATGTAATAACGTGATTACTGTTGTATTAGTGTTCATATCTTGGCATTAACACTGTTAGTTTAACAATAATTGATTATAATCAATAACTTTTAATTAATTGATGGCTAATACTAATAAAAATAGTTTTTCGTAATTTCGGCTAAGGGCGGAACCAATCATAATCCATATATATAATAAATATGCGCAAGGTCAATTGTATATTTCGTTGAAATACATCATGTGTAGCTCAACATAGCTGAAACCGATTCATTTAGTGAGGAATGACTGTGGTGTGGCAATATGTTCTTTGTTATCACCATAAATACTCCATTGTATACCACGTTGACGTTAGTCAATGTCTCTGTCATGTTAACATCATATCAGATGAAAAAATGCTTTCACACCGTATAAAAAGAAAATTGATCCGTGAGAAAGGGAAACAGGCGTTCTTGTACTCCTTATAATAGAAATCTCAACATAAAACTACCTCGATATTGTTCGCTGTAGGGATGGCACTGCACCAGCAGCGCAAAACAGCCCCATACGTTTGCTTAGTAAATAAGGAAGCAAATATCCTTTTGCATCAGTTGGCGCTGCTGGAACCGAGACAGGAACACTTACCGTTTAAGTGACACCCTGTAGCTGTAGCCAATAACAACTGTTGTATATATCCAAGCGGTTTCCTATACAAGTAAAGTGACAGCGAGTGGCGTTTGTTTATCACATTTATCACATCACGACGCAACGTTGATCTCGTTGTATCCTCCTGCACAGTGCCAGTTCGGACGACGTACCTCCAGTTATATTGGTATCCCAGCAGCCCTGAGGAGAGGGCTTTCCCTCTGGGGATAGCCTCGTCGTCCTATCGCACCACGTCAGTATTCCTCCTGCTGTGCCAGGTTCTTTTGTCCTTCCCCGGTTCCATCCTCTCTTCTCCTCTCTCGCTCGCTCTCGATCGCTCTTGATCCCTCTCTGTTTCTCTTCCGCCACGCTCTTTTTATGCTTCCTTCTCCTCTTCCGTCCTCTCTTCTCCTCTCTCGCTCGCTCTCGATCGCTCTTGATCCCTCTCTGTTTCTCTTCCGCCACGCTCTTTTTATGCTTCCTTCTCCTCTTCCGTCCTGTCTTCTCCTCTCTGGATCGCTTTCGATATCGGTCGACCGCTCTCCCTTTCTCTTTCGCCACACCTCTCTTGCTGTCTGTCGCACCACTCTGTCTGTCTCTCTCTCGTTCTCTCTGTTTATGGGCGGTTTATTCCCCGACCGAGTCCCCCGGGCGCTTGATCTGCCTCGAGGGCAAGCAAACCGAGTCAAGACGATCTGGCACGGAAGTCGGAAGGAACTGCTTAACTTGTCCTAAGTTATATCCGCCCAATTCGGCCCAGCCTCCTCCATTACAGACATATGGCGGTCCACGCCAATGGGTAATTACCCTCGACGACGGCAGCGGTGTCCGGGAGTGAGTGGTCACTGGTCGCTGCTCAGCTCCGATCAGCTCAGCTCAGCTCAGCGCCCAGTGGTCAGTGGTCAATGGTCAGCGCCCTAAGTTTGTTTTTACTTCAATTATTTATCCCCCAAGCCAACCGTCTCTATATTCTCGTGGGGGTTGGGGGTGGATGCCGTTGCGTGGGGGGGGGTCGTATTACTGTCGCTTCATCAGCTTGCTGACGAAGGGGCCCGTGTTAGCTGGACAGGGTGGTCATGGCAGCATAGGAGAGGGCGGGGGAGTGAGGAGAGAGATGATTGAGTCCAGCAAGCCAGCCAGCCAGCCAGCGTGCAAGCAAGCACGGCAGCAATGGGCGGGGGGCGGGGGGGAGGGGGAGGTGGGCGTCAATGTTGCTGTGGTGGAGCGACGGAATGAATGCCATGGATAGGAACGCAGGCAGGCAGGCAGGCAGGTACGACGGTCGGGCTGCCATAGGCTGAAGACGCGGGGCGGTGGACCGGGGGACGGGGTGGTGGCGGCGACGACAGGGGACGGGATGGCTTTGCCATCAGCTGGAGTAACGGTTTCCGCTGATGGCGCGGGGCGCGGGACATGTCAGGGGTGGGTGGCTGGGTGTATTGGTGGGTGTGGCCTTCGTGGTACGTGGTCTGTGGAACAGCCAACCGGACAGTTGCATAGCCCGCAGTGGTGCTGTCCATTCCTTTGCTTCATACTGTGGCGATCTATTTATCAATCGCTCTCTCTCTCTCTCTCTCTTTATACCTGCCCTCTCCATGGTTTTACTCGTCTGGATACTCCACTTCATCCGGAACAGACGTTACTACTGCTAGCCATTAACCACCCGGGAGCCCATGGCTATGTGCGGTGGGTGGGGGCGGGGGTCGGGGTAGCCATGCCCATCAGGGGTGGCAAGGGGGGGGGGGACGGGGTGGCCACCGAGAGTTGCGGGTCCAGGGACCTTGCACCCTCTCCCACCACCCCCGGTGAGGCGTGTGGGGGTGGGTCGGGCGGGGTCTATGATGGGGTTGTCTGGGAACGGTTGCCAATCGATGACGAATGCCTTAGCTCCACCCCTCTACCCCTCCACCCCTCCACCCCTCCACCCACCACCCTCAATCCAGTTGGTGGCAGAGTGATTGCAATTTGTCCCAACTTACACTATATCGTTCATTCATTCATTCATTCGCTCACTCATTCACTCACAATCTCATTCTCTTCTCCATCCCCGGCCCGTCGCTCCTCGCCTACGCCCCCCCCCCCGCACCACAGCCCTCTCCCGCAGACCCCCCATACCCACAACCAATAACCTCGCGCCTGTCTTTGTCTATCCACCGTTATGTCGATGAAGCCTTCGCTAACCAACCATAGAGACCGCACAGCTGAATTAGAAATATGCCCCTCCCCTGCGACCCAAGATATCCCTGCCCTCCTAATTTACCTCTCCACCCCCCACACCCCTAACCCACACTCAGTTCCAGTATCCACCCACACCCCAACCCACCCCCAGCTCCAGTCTCCATCCAGGCTCCCTCACACCATAACCCACCCCCAGTTCCTGTCTCCATCCCCTAACCCACTCGCGGGATAGAGGCCCTAGGTTGACCCCTTCCCCTATACCTCCTCTCGCCCCCTCCCCCCCACCCCCCACGACGTTGGTTCTCGTGGGTGTCGTTCTGAAATCCGCCACCAAAGAGCTAGGGAGGGACCTCCCAGTTTTGAAAACTTACCCACCGCGGTGATAATGTCAGGTTCGTTTGCGTCAGCGAAAACATTGATCAGCTAGCTTCGTGCTGCGCCGCTGGATGTCTGCCTCAGTCCTGCAATTGATGTCAGGTCCCCGTGTCAATGAAAGGTCAAATGTACCCAAGCACCCCGCCAAAAAAGAGAAGAAGAAAGCAAAGGGAAGAGAGGGAGTTAGCGACGACTGGACGAAAGAAGTCCCTCGTCGGACACGAGACGCTGCCTAAGCACCCCTTTTTTCATCCTGGTATTCATCCGCGAGGAAAATTCGGTCTGGTTGATTAGTGGCGTGACGTCATCACCACGATATATAAGAAAGCAGTCGACGTTTTCGTCCATCGAACTTGTACAGACAGTGACGTGAAATATCAAAACATTGGTCATCAATCACAAAAAGAAATGTTTCGCGCGAGATTTGTCGGTTGTCGCTTATCGAAATCAGTTTCTTCGTCAGTTCGGTCGCGTGGTCAAAGTGATAATAAGGGCAAGGACTTCCAAATGAGGCATTAATGTCCCCGATCGGACGATGACGCTATAAATAACGCGTTCAGTGGCCCAATTTCGGTGATAATTAAACAGCAAATGGAGATTTAATGGCTGTGGCGGTATCCCCCATTATCGCTCGCGCGCTTAATAGCAAGCCATTCAAAGGGTGGTCGGGTGTGATCGGGGCTGGGAGGGTAAGGGAACGGGTGGGGAGTGTGGGAGAGGGTTGGAAGGTAAGGGAACGGGTGGGAGATTTTAGGAGGGTAAGGTAACAACAGGTGGGGAGGGTGGGAGAGGGTGGGAGGGTAAGGGAACGGGTGGGAAAGGGTGGAAGGGTAAGGTAACAGGTGGGAGAGGGTGGGAGGGTAAGGTAACAACAGGTGGGAAGGTGGGAGAGGGTGAGCGAGGGTGGAGGGGTAAGGAAACGGGTGGGAGAGGGTGGGATAGGGTGGGGGGGGAGGGGGTCACGGAACTGTTACAGGTGGGAGGCGGTGGGATGGTAAGGAAACAGGTGGGAGAGGGTGAGAGTAAGGTAACAGGTGGGAGAGGGTGGGAGGGTAAGGGAACGGGTGGAAAAGGGAAGGAGGGTAAGGGATTGGGTGGGAAGGTGGAAGGGGGTGGAGAGGTTAGAATTCAAACTGGTAGAGGGGTTGGGAGTGGATCTGGCGGAGGCAGAGGGAGGTGGGTGTAAATCTGAGGGCCAATAGAATCCTCAGTCGTGGGATTTAATTCCTGCTTTTTAAAAACAAAATATGATACTTTCCCGGGATCAAAACAATTGACATGTCGGGAGTTATCGACAGGTGTGTGACATCCAAAATCCGATGATACATGCATGGTACAGGTTCTACCAGAGACGATAGACGGCGGTGCATATGTGTGTGTGGTGTGCGGGGCGGAGCGGTGGAGGTGGGGGGGGGGGGGGTAGGGTGAGGAAGGGGGTGGGGATTTAGGGAATTTGGATGGGAGGGGGTAGTCAATTATGCGAAACGAAAACTAAAAACTGAAATAAATATCACCCCCGATTTGAGTGATGAGGAGAGGTGGATGGCGTGTTAGAGAACTAATTCCAGACGGTGTGATGCATTAGATCTCACTTCAAAGTCACCCACCTCCATCCTACTGGGTTGGGGGTGATGGGATGAGAGGGTGAAGGCAAGGGATGAGGTGTGGAGGTGATGGGATGAAAGGGGGTGGGTGAGGGGTGAGGAGGTGGAAGTGAGGGGAGCGGGGGCGGGGCGGGGGGGGGGGGCAGAGGGGATGTGCCTGGACGAGGAAGGTGGTGTCTTTGCCCCCTACCCTAACTGTGTGTAACGACCTTGGGTCAACTGGGGATGACTGCAGAAGAAGGATGAAGGTGGCGAGGTGTGTGGAAATAAGAAAAGGCGGGTCCGGGGGGGAGGGGAGGGGGGAAGGGGGAAGGGGGGGGGGCATGGGTCAATATTCATTCATAACATCTACGCTCTATTGATTACGATTGAGTGTTGGTGAAGTCGCTTGATGACAGTTGCTGCGGACGCAAAGAGCTCGGCGATATCATCTCAGCGTATTGGTTGGTTGGTTGTATATTCAGGACGCTTTAACCACTTTTGGTCATATCGCGTCAATGGGAGATGGAAGGGAGAGTGGAGCCATGTCCCCGGGGGTAACCCCCTACTCTTTGCGAAGAAGGACATGGGGTCTTTATCCTGCGACCAACGTTGATTTGCCGTGGTGTAATGTTGTTGGTTATATATTCAGGACGCTTTAACCACTTTTGGTCATATCGCGTCAATTGGAGATGAAAGGGGGAGTGGACCCATGTCCCCGGGGGTAACCTCCTTACTCTTTGCTAAGAAGGACATGGGGTCCTTGGGAGAAGTAGAGGCCGAGGGCGAGGATCTCCATGGTGTCCCAAACCTGCATGAGATAAATCCTAAAAAAATAAATTTAGTGAAAATTAAATGAAATGAGAGTCAGACCAAAGTTAACAGGTAAGTTTAGGTAAAAACTAAAACACAGTCTTTGAAAACCCCGGATGGCAATCCGGTTTAAAAAATATCTTTTTACTCCAAAGCAAGGAACAGAGAAAGGAAGGGGGAAGACGCAATTTTACTCCAATTAAATTGCGGCAAACTTTAAGCATAAAAAAACGGCGTCCTTGCGCCAATGAAAAGGGAGGGGAGGGGTGCGCGGATCTCCTGAATGGGTACCAACCGAAGCCATCAGAGTTGCCTCCCACCCTCCTTCCTCCCACCTTGGCCTTTTCCCAGAAATTTGGCCACAGCCAACTACCAACAATAGAGCCATTGTAAGCGTTATACCGCCTGCACATCATTTCAACGCGTCGTGTTTTACCCTTTCTATGGCGCCCACGTTAGTAGCAACCAAGCCTTTCCCCTCATGTATATTTCAATCGTCACCTTATACCTCCGTCACCTTACACCACGCCCTCTATTGAGAGATTTCCTCGACGGCTTTTTGTTTTTCAGTGAGCTCCGCCTCCGATACGTTAATATGACCTTGATAGCATCGGTAGGTATGTATAATCCTTCGGAAGAATAATAGGGGGTATAAGATATGTCTTGTTGAATATATAATATCCGCAGCTGTGCCAGCAGGTACCTTACCGTATAATGCTTTCATTAGACAAAGGCTTTAAGAGGCTTACATGGCGCTTTAACCCCAGTCATATATATGACCATCCCAGCTACCCTACAAACCCCATGTCTGGGCTTATGGGGGCTTATACGTAAATTCATATTTAAAGTCATTTTGATATATAGGCCTTTAAGTCATGTGGAGCTGATGGATGGTGGCATGGATTAGTATTTTAGGCCACCTTTGTATACATATAGGCTAAACTAGGTAAGGGAATCCACCAGATAATGAGATGCAGAGGTGAATCGACCCCATGCACAGGTGGGATTCGAACCCGCAACGGATTAGGCTGCAGTCGGATGCGATCCCCCTCGACCACGGCGGCACACTCAAATGATTCGGAAGGTTCAGTACTAGAATCAGCTTCAGACCGTCCCTTCTGAAGTCCAATCCTCAAGTTTCACGTCCTCAACGTCTGCAGTTTCACACTCTATCTGACTGAGGCTGTTTTTGTCCATCCATGAACTTCATTGCTCCGGTTTAATCCATGTGCACAATGAAATAGCGTAAACCACCAAATCATCCACCCGTGTGTAGGTCTCCCTCGCCTTATTATCTTATTACCCCAACGGTAGCGTCGTTTTAGTCATTATTAACACTTTTAGGTTTAGACCATGTGTGCACAAAAGTGGCATAAACCAGATAAGCATTGTTGAAGATTTATCGGCATGATCTGGTGAACATGACCCAACATTAGATCGCACAATGCTGACTCGTTGATTCGATACTGGGACCAGTGACCTTCGAACAACGGTTTGTACGTAACACATTGTAAGAACGATTTTGCTTCGAGAATGGCGTGTATGTCCCAATATCAGAGCCTTTGCCATTACAGTCGATGTTGCAAATATAGAGTGCATGCCAATATGACAACACCAGCTGCTGATCGAGACAGAATGCGTAAGATCAACAGACATGGATTCGATCCCAACTCGAATACGACCTTTGAATGCATTGAAAACAAGCTACGGTGGTGCGTACGTAGCCTTTTGCCTTTTGTGTAGAACACAGGTTCTGCTAATATCGCTTATGTATCATTCGGACAGTTTTTCTAATATCGCTTCATATAAAATGCGGGCAGTTTTCCGAATCTCCCTGCATGTATAATGCAGACAGTTTTCCGAATATCGCTTTATGTATAATGCGTTTGGAGGTATGTTTCTCGAAAGTATCTTAGATGTAGGCTAGAGTGCACTAGGTACTTTACTCAATAGTTTTTCCATACTGGGTCGATTGTAGTCCAACAATGGGATTTCCGGGCAACTATATCGGACAACTTGTAACGTTTCCGGTTATCAATTTTCTACAATGAACGGGAATACGAATAAAGACTTCATGGAAACATTGTCGAATAATACTTCACGTGTGAACAGGCAATGAACAGCCCAAAATATCGCTTTCATTTAGATACATCGATTTTGGTTTTCTTTTCTATCAGAGCAGACGACATTTGCAGTTTTTCGCCAGATAGCGCTGGAGTCGTGGGCAGAGGTTAGCACCCGCCCCCCCCCCCCCACCCCCGCGCAGTGAGGTAGAGGGCGGAGAGCGAAAGTTGCGGGCCAGAAACGGAGATTTCTATTTTAAACATGATTTATTGGCCCCCCTGACAGAGAAATTGCCATTCGCAGGCATTATGACCCTCCATAGTCATAGGTGATAAAGCAAACGATCTAACTGACTTTGATGAATAATCCAATATGACGTATGGAACAAAAGGTTCCCCTACGCAGACACGATAAAAACGAATTCAATTGGACCAGAGTTCGTACCCTCGAGACGCTCATGGCAGACAGAAAGAAGATCTGAGTCCCGAATATTCAGTGTGGCACGTCATAGAGAGACGCATGCATATAAAGGTTTATCAAAAGTTATATCCTCATAAGGGAGAGGGCGAGCGAGGGGGGAGGGAGGCGAGAGAGTGTGAGATAGGGAGGGGAGTGTGAGAGAGGGGGAGAAAGAGAGAGTGGGGGATAAAGATAATTCATAGGATTTCAAACGAGGTGACAAGGTTGCGAGGTAACATATCACAGAAAAATAGTTTAGGGTGAAAGCTTCGTGGAATTACAAAGGTGTTAAATTACAGGATGTCAAAGGGAAGGGATCGCAAACGTGGCATAATCGTAAAAGTTACAGGATGACAAATGTAAGACTAGGTGGCAAGATAACAAATGTGATAGAATGAAGAGGGCGACAGGATGGCAAAGGTGATAGTAAGGAAAATATGGCAGGATGCCCAAGGTGACATAATGAGAAAGGTGAGAGAATGAGAAAGGTGACAGAATGACACATGACAGAATGAGAAAGTTGACAGAATGAGAAAGATGACAATGAGAAAGGTGACAGAATTAGAAAAGTGACAGAATTAGAAAAGTGACAGAATGAGAAAGATGACAGAATGAGAAAGTTGACAGAATGAGAAAGTAGAGAGAATGAGAAAGTTGACAGAATGAGAAAGATGACAGAATGAGAAATGTGACACGAGGATATTGGCGACAGAATAACAAAGGTGACACGAGGATATAGGCGACAGAATAACAAAGGTGACATAATGACACAGGTGACAGAATGAAAACGCATGAGAAGGGTAATAAAGTCACATGATCACAACAGATTTTCCAAGCGATGAAAATGGTTATAGGTCCAACTATTGTTGACCAATCAGATTTACAAATCCGTCTTATTTAATTTATTTAATCAGAAAAATGTCTCATTAAACATTTTAGACACCTATCACACCTGTAAGTTTAACAGCATGACACGCTGTCAGTCTTGATGGCACACATAGCACTCACTGCACGTAACATGCTTCTGGCAATGGCCAGGCCTTCCACGGTATGACAATTACATATCCATCCGGAACGCCAATCCTGGTCTCCCACCCACCCTCATGCAGCCATTTTTCTGGCATCCAATACATAACGTCATCTTTGAATATTCATGTCCCGGACATCGTAGACAGCAAGAGATCATATTTGCTCTTATAAATAATTAATCTTTCCTTCCCATGTGGTTCTTACTGAACCCACGTGTGTATACAAATGGTATAAAAGAGCTTTGGATATTACAGTTGTTGAAAATATTCGAACAAGTACTGCCATACATTGGCAATTTGACTGAGTATTATTAACAATTTCTTACTATACAGTTTCTTTTCAATTGATCGTAAATTGAGTTCAATGGTATAAACTTATACATATACATACTTGTATATGTATTCTTATCATAGTATAAATGTAAATGCCTAGATGTAATTAACATTTGTGGTATTTGTGTAAGTGAATTATTACGTTCATCAATATTGACCGTCCGTCTCCTACTCACCCCCACCCCCCACCCGGTACCTCTATCACCCCCTCCCCCTCCCCCTCCCCACCGCCTCCTCCTCCTCCTCCTCCTCCTCTGATCCTGCCATTTCCCTCACCTCATCACAGCCAAACCGTAACGCCAGATTGTATGGGGGAGATACACAGGCCCCATGGTTTGAATATCACCCGGGGGGATTACGCTTGGAGGAGGGCCGGGGGCGGTTACGCATAATGTTCTGCCAAGGGACCCACCCGCTGGTAGTACAGGCCCGTCCCCCCCCCCACCCCACCCCTCCGTTATGGTGCACCGCCCTCCCATAAGGCAATAAATAGACTTAATTAGGCGAATAGCGTTCTGTAGATACGTTTACGTTGTTTTGGCCTTGGAGGAATTTCCAGTGGTCTGTTTGTTTCCCGCCATAAAGTTATCGGGTTTCAAGAAGGAATCAGCGAAGAGAAATGTATTTTATGTGGCGGTACCATCTGTTAAACAACAAGCCGTTCATGGAGTCAACGATTGTGCTACAACAGGGGGTGATCATTTCGTGACCGAATTCCGTAGGCCGTGTGGTTAATATAATGCTGCCCTCCACTGGCCGAGCAATCAATGTCACTTCACCTGGGCGTAGTGGGTATTTCCCAAGTCTCCATGCAATTTTTGTTGCAATCCATTACTCTTTTATTTCATGTCATTGCATGAATGAAGTTCTAAGTTATCATAATGCATTACATTTTCAATTTTCGCAACGTTTTTTTTTTACATTGGGTGAAATGGAATGGTATCGTGGTTGTTTGCAATGTAATCATGATTATATGCAACGTAATAGCGATTCAGAACACAATCATTCCACAGACCCTCAGAAGCCATCGTTCTCATTATAAAGGTTCATACCCATTCCAAAAGCCCGACCCGCCCCCCCCCCCCCGCCCTCCACATTGCGAATATCTTATCACAGACAGCACGCGTCGGGCTACCAGATGGCTTACCAGGCCTGTCTCTTAACTTATCACGGGGTGCCGTTAGAGCCAGGCAGCATTTGCTGTCTTCGCGGTGTTGCAGCGCATATTGGCTCGGCTGGCGCTGATCGAATAAATTTGACCAGAAAAATCCCTGACATTGCAAGTTAAGACAATAAATCAGAGTATTGTCTTTTCGCCGGGTCAGTAAATTGCATAAGGATTCTGGAAAGGTGCATATGTCGTCGAGTAGTTAAAAACTGTGCGCCCTATACGCAAAAATATGCGCTGCAACATCGCAAAGACAGCAAATGCTGCCTGGCTCTAACGGCACCCCGTGATAAGTTAGAGACAGGCCTGGTAACCAGATGGCCAGCAAAATTAGTGAGCAGCATTGCGACCTATTTACGTCACCGTACCACAGACGACTATGCAATCTGGCGGGACTGAAGATTAGTAAATATTGACATCTTTATACTTGGTACTATGGATCTTTGGCGTAATAGAAATAATGTTATCAACATTACGCGTCATGTGAATGCAGCGAAGCTTATGACAGGATAATACCTTTGGTAAATGCGGTCTCACTTGCAGCTTGCTACATTTCGATATTTAATCTTATATATTTGCCCCCCCCCCCTTCCCCATTTTGTGGGTACCCCACTGGGGGTAGGGGGGTACTGGTGACACGGCGGTACGTGGGTGGTGGGGGTGTTTCGTGCGGTACAATATCCAGGCCGCGAAGGCGGGCCGTGGCGGGGGGGAGAGGAGGAGGGGGGGTTGTGGTAAATGAGTGTGGATGGGGGCGGGGGTGGTTGTGGTAAATGAGTGCGGATGGGGTGGTGGGTGGGTGGGGGGGGGGGTTGTGGTTGTGTAGTAGACTGTCAAGGTCTGAGAAACCCTTGATCGCATCGAATGCGTTCTCCCACCAATTCAGCACAATCGTTGCCGTCCGTTTCCAGCGACCGACATTCGAGGGTCGGTTAGGGACTCCCCCCCACTCTCCCTCCCGGGGTCGATGTGGCGTGGTGATGGCGGGGCGCAGCGGGGGTGGAGGGGGTCTGTGCGTGTGGGGTTAGGGATGGGGCTGGCGGCTTGGGAGGGAGGGAGGAAGAGACCCACAAACACAGGCCGCCAGTTTGGTCGTCGCTTGATTTTTGTTACCTTGAATACCGAGGCTTTTATTGATCACTGGGGAAAAGTATTGTCTTTCGCTGCGCAAGCCAGACCGCAAGCCCCCACCCCGCCACCCCACTACCCCGCCACCCCACTAGTAGTCACCCCTCACCTCACCTCCATAACCACCCCATACCCCGTATACTACCACCCCCACCCAACATCTGCTTCCCCCGCCCCATCTCCCTACCCCCCACCTAACATCCGTCTCCACACAGTCGTCGCCCCCACCGCGCAATAACCCCCTTCCATCTTTACCCCCCCCCTTCCCCCCTGCACTCCCTCCCTCCTCCAGCCGCCGGAGGGGTTTCCTTTCCTGTAATCGTACGTGTGGTGTCAGCCTGACCTCCAGGCCATTGCTTCGGTATCTGACCTTGGCGACTGCTACTACTTTTGCCTTTGACCTTTGGGACTACTCCTTTTGGCTTTGACCTTTGGTACTACTCCTTTTGGCTTAGACCTTTGGGATTACTCCTTTTGGACCTAACATTGGGAAACCATTCCTTGAGCACCATTCCTGACCTTGAGCACTGAGAAGTGTTACTTTGAGAGGCCTGACCTTGGGGTCTATTGTGGCGAAGGCCTGGCCTTGGGATATGCTACGTGGAGAAGGGGTATTATGACATAATTTGGGACTACTGTGTTGAAACCTTACCGCGGGAAATACTGCCTTGTGTTCCGACCTTGAGAGGTGCTACTTTGAAACCATGACCTTGGTGGCTATCTTGAGGTATGCCACGGGTGTTAATACTGTTAGACCTGACTTGAGGGTAATACTGCTATAACCTTGGTTGACACACTACTATGGAACCTGGGAATACATGTATACGGGTCACAAGTAAGCGGTCGGATCTTATGGGGGTGGAGTGCGGAGGGAGTGGGGGAGGGGGGCAAAACCAACTTTGCAAACGGTTGAAATGTTGAACCATTTGGTCCGTGCGTAATGCGTTAGACAATCGACAAAACCCCCCTTACAAAACCTTGGAATGTTGAACCATGTGTAATGCGTTAGACAATCGACAAAACACTCCCTACAAAACGTTGGAATGTTGAACCATGTGTAATGCGTTAGACAAACGACAAAACCCTCCTTATATAATGTTGGAATGTTGAACCATTTTGGTCCTTGTGCAAAACTTTGGAAATGGACAAGAGACCCTTTGCAAAAGGTTTGATGTTGAACCAATTTAAGCCTTGTGTAATGCGTTACAATACGACAAAAGTCCTCTATACAAAATGATGGAATGTTAAACCATTTTGGTCCATGTGTAGTGCATTAAGAAGTCGACAGGTGGAGTCAGCGGGTGCACATAGCACATGGATGCTCGATTGAGTCGCTGCAAACAGCTGTTACACAAAAGTAATAACATACGCCACTCATTTTCAATTCCAGGTCCTTGCCACAAGCTGTCATGTCGGGCTGGTCGACAGATGCCAATATGAACAACACATGAAGACAGCTTTGGCCACAACACATATTGACAGCTTTGCAGTAACTAGTTCACCGGGTGTTCTTGTCGCCCAATAACACGCGCGATTCTATTTATGTGCGATAGTGCAGCTCCATCTAGAACTAGTTCCATATCACTGGTTAAAGGAAAAAAAATATATCTGATGCGCAATTTCAGGCTGTTGTTTTTCTTCCAATAAGCCTTCTCCTGTCTTGATACTTGGGATACTGTTGTCAAATTCCGCCATAGTCTCACAAGCTGCGCTATAGCAACCAAGCATGCCGACATTTTAATATAGCTCTATGGCAAGCCGTTCGTATAGTAATTAAAACAAATAAAAAAAACTCAAAAGGTCATTGCAAGATAATGGAGGTCATAAATGCTTCAAGATCTTCACACCCACCCCTGTCATAAAATGTTTTGTGTATACCCTGGATTATTGTCCGAATTATTGCCCGTGTCCCCAAATCGCTGTAGTCAACGTGCACGAGAGATTGGTTTAAACAGATTTTTATTTGGCAATCGGAAAACAGCCAAAGCCTATACAAATTTCTCTCGCTTAACAAATAAGAAACATAAATTACAGGCAATCAACCTATTATATTTTATAAAATTGATTCACTAAAAGACGAGCTGCGATGCAATTGTTGACTATCGCTGTACAACATAGTATAGCAACTCAGAATAGATGTACGAGATGGGAGACGGATTCTGTGAGGAACGAGCGACCTCTGCCGTCGGAAGAGTGTTGGGATCTCTGGATTAAAAAAAAACAAGGACAGCTAGCCTCCTAGCCGAAGCGGTGCCGCCGTACGATCTTCCTTTTCTGTGTAGAAATTGATGTTAAAATTGGAAATGTCACGCTATAAGTGACAATATGTTCTCCCTACCATACCATAAATTACATCAACGAGAACTCGCTCCAACAGTTGCTCCCACCCCTACCATACCATAAATTACATCAACGAGAACTCGCTCCAACAGTTGCTCCCAACTCTACCATACCATAAATTACATCAACGAGAACTCGCTCCAACAGTTGCTCCCACCTCTACCATACCATAAATTACATCAACGAGAACTCGCTCCAACAGTTGCTCCCTACCCTTTCTGGAGGACAAAAAAACAAGTAGTAAACTAAATTTACTCTTCTGGGTACAAAACCAGAGCACAAGCATGTCGCCACTTGCTCTTCGTCGATTCCAGTGAACTTATTTACTTCAGTTGCTCCCTAGTATTTTCGAAAGCGAAATAAGGAAGGAAATGCAGGAATGAAGTCGCGCTTTAGTTCCTAATTGCGCAGACACAGGCTCCAAATGTTCGGAAAGGACGACCGAAGCCATATCTCACTGTCTGCCTTCGACTCACTCCGCTAGGGCTCCATTATATCTCTGTTGTCGCCTACGTCCTCAATGCATTTTCACACTTGCTCGCCAGGGCGGAGCTGCGTAAATCGATAGGAAAATGCGTCGCGCATGTCTACAGATTAGTGCTGGGACCCAGCCTAAGCATAATAACACATGAAATCAGGTGATGAAAAGAACGAGTTCGGTCACAACTATAACTTTTTCGAAAGGGTACAAGATCTTTTTTGCTGTATTAAATACACAGAGCTCGTTATTTGTATGTTTTATTCTTGAAAACTATAATCTTGCAAGAAATTACAGCTGATTTGACCATTTTTCAAGAATCTTGAAATTTGCCCCCGACCGACAGCAGCGGTAAAAGCTAGCTTGCGTAGCGCCACCGTGCGGGGAGCTTGGCCATATCTAGGAATTGTTCGTTGTGCTTCTGTGAAAGAGAGGAAAAAAAGAACGGGTGATGACATCTATTTGTGAAGGAGGACGCGACGTTAAACAAGCCTGTTTGCTCCTTTCAGATCAAGTGTCACTCACTCGGTGGCACTCGCCGGGAACGTGCCTAACTAACTACCGGAAAAAGACTTCACAACCGAAGATTAAACGTAGCGCCCGACATGTCCGCTGGCTAATCTGCAACTCAATGGGGTGTCACTGCTGAAGGTTTACCCTCTATACCAGTCCACCGGCTCGTTGTTTATTTACCAGGGCGCCAGAGAGAGAGGGGGGAGACGGGAAGGGGGGGGGGGGGGCAATGGGAAAGGGCAGGCGGGTTGGGAATGGGGCGGGGGAATCTCACGGGGTAATCTAATACAGGGTATTATCACCCTCGGAGTCGCTTCCCTTTGCCGGGGCAATCCAAAGAATGTAGAATGTGCCACGCCAGCGGAGCGATTGGGGACCGACGATTTGATTATCAGAGGGAGGGGGGGGGGGGGTAATTTAAATGGAAGCAATGGTTTTGCTGATGGAAGGGTAAGTTTTAATGTTACTTTATGTATGATTTCGTTAAGGGGCACTGACTTTTTTGGCGAACTTTAAAGCTAAAAGGGGGCCTCCCTGGTGTAGTGGTTAGCGCACTAGACCGCAGATCAATAGGTCCTGGGTTCGAATCCGGGCTCGGGCACCTAATCTGGGGCATGTTTCATTCCTTCCTCCTTCATCGTCTCGGGAGGTTCCTTGGCCCAATTTAGCCTATATGTGCACAAAAGTGGCCTAAAACACCAACATTCCTTAAAGCTAAAATCCCGGCCCCACACATAATCCTTCTCACCCCCCCCCCTTCCCTCGGGCTGGGTATCAAATGATTCGTACCTTACTATCCGTTTGGACGGCTACTTAGCGAAATCACTTGCACCGCGCTGCTTACTGACTACTTACTCAGTTTGCGTTTTTCACTCACGCCCACCCGGAAGAGAACCCTGTCAAGTGACCTTGCCCTTACTGCAAATACGATTACCTAATTTTCTGCCTGGTGACATCATCGTCGCTGGATTGTTTTTTCCAAGTTGCCATTTCAAGTTCAAAAGGGCGGCGACGGCCATACATCACATGGTACGTCACGTGACAAATCACGTGGCGGTAGCAGACCGTTTCACCTTTCCCGCCGCTAGAGATGCAATGGCTGTCTGCTACAATGGAGATAATAGTTTTTTTGATGGTCGTTGTCGGCGGTCTGTTGTCTGTTGGGAGGAACAAGAGGAGGATTGAAGGGGTGGCTGGGGTGAGGGAGAGGGGGTGGGGGAGAGGGGTGGGGGGAAGGGTGGGGTCGAGGGGGTGTGGGTTGAGATAGAAGGTGATCCCAGCCTTCAATAGTGAATTCAGAGGTGGGACGTAATCTCCCCTTTCTACAGGACGTGACTTTAACAGGGCGTAATCCCTACCCACGCACGTTTATGATATAAAGCTATTAGTCATTTGAAGGGCTCGTTTGGCTGGTGTTTTGTTATCGTCACGACTTGAGCACAAAGACTTGTTCAAGGACGTCTGGGCGTCTATCTGTATTAGCACGCATAGTGAAGTGTCCATTTGCACAATTAATGTGCAATTATTCCAGTTCAAGACATACATGTTATGTACAACAAACGGCGTTTGGCGTAACCGGAAAAGTACTGAACCAATTAATTGCCTAATAATATGGTCAGGTGTTTGTCTCATATTTATTTTGCATGAATGTTATGTATACATCAACATAACAATTATCAAAAGATTCTGCTGAAGGAAACTGGCTCATGTATAATTAAACCGCTTGCCAGGTTTCTTAATCTGTCCCTATTCTGTTCAATGCCCAAACAGTATCAATTACAAAGTGCTCATGCACTCAATTTAATACCGATTAAACCAAGAGCAAACATATTTTGCGCAAAATCGCTTCAATCCAAGAGAGTATAACTGTAGCTCGTTACAATCGAGCTATCTATGATGCATAATTTTTAGAACCGATTTTGAAATCCAAGAGTTTATTGTCAAGACTACACCTTTGTATTTTATTTAATCATATTAGATAACATTAGTAACGCAGCTGTACTTCCTGGCTGATCTCGTGTGAGGGCATCAATTTATTTGTATAAACAACTACTTACACACTGGTTTAGATAACCTAATCATTTTTTCCACAATTTATACCATGAGAATTCTCGACATTTTATATTCTTAGCAATTTTGTGTTTTTTATGTACCTCAGCAAGAGAAATTTCTCATAGGATTTGCCTGATTTGTAATTGCAAAATAGAAATATGTGTAAACCAAAAGATTCATCACTTCATCGATATGGCGGATTTAAGGCGAACAGAAGAAGTAACCGATCACAGCTGGGTGTCGGGTGGGTTCAACCCGGAAGTGACGTCACGATGAGTCACATCTAAGGTTTGTGCCAGAAAGTAAACAACGATAGTTATGTCCGAATTAACAATGAGAATCTAAATACATCATTTCTATTCCAGATATCATGTGTCGTTATACACAATACACAGGACTTACATGCAGCATTTCACATAATGTTGTGCGCTTATACTTTAACTGCCTGAATGCATCATTTCCATTCAATACATTTTGAAGTTTCCCCAGTGAAAATATTGTTGTATAGGTAATTTTTAACTATTTAACATACCTATTTGGTAGAGGGTTGGGTGAAAGAGAAGTTATAACTTGCATGCGTAAACTTCGTTATTGCTGATATGTAATTGAAATTCAAAAGAGAAAATCCTTACATCCTATACTTCGACTTGGCTTTGTCAAAATCTGCAAAGGATTTTGAGGAGGCTTTTGTCATGTCAAGAGCCACTTCAAATGCATATACATGTACCTTCAAACCAAGGCCACATTTATTACTATCGCTACTACCGATGCTTTGGGCCATTCATTACACGTAAAATTTAACACACTTTTTTTCCTTATATCGTATGTAAAAATGAGATAAGATCAAGCTCCGTGTTACATGGGTAATTAAAAGTATACACCGACCGAAAAGGCTAATA
>OZ025262.1:18657845-18723824 GCA_964019135.1 Arenicola marina
CCACCTCCTTGCCACTCCATTGCCTCCTACCCATCTCCTTGCCCCCTTGTTGCCCCCCCCCCCCACCTCCTTGCCACCCCATTTCCCCTCCCCCCCCAACCCCCAAATGCCCTGGGGGCAGGTCACGTTGGGACGCCCCGGGGGTTATCAAACACCTCCTGGTACTGCCATCCACACAGCGACGCCTTGGAAAACTGACCGCCTCTTCCCGACATGCACCGGGGCACATGCTCCCCCACCCGCCACCCCACCTCTACCCCCAACCGTGCATCCTCCTCCATCACCGCCCGTTACCATAGTTACTGTGTACGCCAAATCCATTTCTCTACGCCACCCCTACCCCAACCGCCCCCTCCTCCGTTTCCATAGTTACTTTGTACAACGAATTTTTGTTTCCTTATTAAAGAACGGAGCCGTCTTTGTTGTCGAAAATGTAACGTTGGCGAATGCAAACCCAACGGTTAGGGGTTTGAATCCCTCTGGTGTCTCTGGGTGTGTCATCCCTTCATGTCGTTCTCGCTGCATAGGGTTTCTCGGTCCGGTTTAGCCCATGTGTACACAAAGGTGGCCCAAAACTGCATTGCACTGTTTTTTTTTATTTATGACAAATGCCAATGAGTTTTCGATCCAACACCAATGTAAATTAAATTTCCTGTCCATGTTCTTGCATGCTGCTTCTTGTGTGTTGCCCCGTAAGATGTCATTTTAACCAATTGTCAAATGATAAATTTGTATAACTGGTTACGTTGTATATAACATGTGTTTATTGTAGAAAGATATATGCAAAGCGAAATAGCAATGGAATTATTTCAGGATTTTGTTAAAGGTCAGAACTTTAATTTCGCGTTCAAATCTAATGACCGATGACATTAAGCGATATTCGCGTCATAACACAGAGACTCCATCGGCGTGTTTTAAACACTATATTTATGGTGGATCTACCGATTATAATTCTTACGTTTCGACATAGCGGTTTGAGTAAAAGTATTCAATCAGTTTGTTTCCCTCCAAAATCATATCAGGATCTAAAATTGCAACTTAGGATGGCCTGATTAGCGTAAGATTGATCTGTCTTGGTCACTGTCTGGCGCGTATTTAGTATCCATAGAACTGCAACAAAACCAGTGGACTACACATATATCTGTGACGTCGTACACGTAGTTTCCGGATTACGATCATCTGTTAAGTACAGAATTAGTTTCCGCCATATTCACCAAGGCACATGAAGCCAACGGTATACTGTTTTGTTACAGGCGAATACTTATATTTTATTGCAGTACACTATGATGATTTGGTTTAATTGCTGGGGAATATCTTCATGAATAATTAGGAATTAGGAATAACCTTAACGGCAGCTACCTATAATAATGAACGAAGTTAAAACTTTAAACTTTAATGACTCCATTGTAACGAAAATAAAAATGTAGATACGAGCAAATATGACCTTTTGTCGAGATGTTCGACAACCATGGGAAAAATGTTAGTATACGCGACAGGCCAGTAAACACAATATTTGAGGTTTCTACAACTCCTGAACATTCAAATGTTCAAATGTACTTGATGCACACAAAAAAACGAGGGTGGGCGGGAGATTTCACCCAGAAGTTCTTGTTACAACACCAAGAAAACTGGTCGGGAATTAGGTAAACCGGAACAGACTCTGCATCTGGCCTTACTTATTGATCTACTTAAACACTTTAGAGATCCCATCCAGTAAAAAATGCCATACCTGGATCCAAGGGCACCAATTCGAGAGTGACTAAAATGTTAAAAACAATATTTGTTTCTATCAATTGTCAAAATCCGAAAAATAAACGATCTGGTTTTACCCTATCTTTGAAGGTGTTATTTAACACTTTAACGGTGTGGTAAATGTGAATAAAAGGACAGTTTAACGGTAATTAACTGTAGTGAAAAAGGGGACGTATTAACGGTAGAAGCCTGTAAATGAAAATAAAAATGAAAGAGACACTTTAACGGTAGATACCTGTAATTGAAAAAAACAAATAAAAGGGAAACTTTAACGATGGATACATGTAATTAAAAATAATAAAAAAAAAACACTTTAACGGTTGATACCTCTAACGAAAAAGATTTAAATTGACAACTTAACGGTAGATACCTGTAATACAAGAGAATTTCAGAGTGCATGTCCCACGCATCAAGTAAGGCAGCCACCCACGCATAAAGTAAGGCAGCCACCCACGCATGAAGTAAGGCAGCCACCCACACATGAAGTAAGGCAGCCACCCACGCATGAAGTAAGGCAGCCACCCACGCATGTAATAAGGCAGCCACCCACGCATAAAGTAAGGCAGCCACCCACGCATGAAGTAAGGCAGCCACCCACGCATGAAGTAAGGCAGCCACCCACATATGCCACCCACGCGTGAAGGAGGAAATACGGCTATTTTCTCCAGTTATCTGCACCAGGGAGTAAACTGATCGACATAGAAAGGGGATCCGTGCCTTGCTGCCATGTAATATGACAAAAAGGTTTTAAATAAAATCCAAAATTATCTCATGTTGGCAACGAACCTGAACTCGGAAGAAAGGAAACAAAAGTTCACGGTAAGGTTCCGCCCAGAAGAGGAAGCAGGCATTGACCTGCCAACGCGACGCCTACGGAAACACAGACATGTGATGTGGACTATGCTGCCTACACCCTAACGATCCTTGCCATGTCTGCAAGGAAACCTAATTCTTCCCATGAAAAGGTTTTTTTTTCTCCTGGAAAATGTTGTACTTAAGCGGCGCACATTTACATCTTTGGCTTCCCCCCCGGAGCTTTCAAAAGACATAAAAAGCCCTGGCTATCTATCTAGGTAGGTAGGTAGGTAGGTTGGTAGGTAGCTATAGCTCACCCTGGATGAATATCTCCCAGGGGAGGAGCACAAGTCTTCCTGTTACCGGATAAAGACCCGGATCCATTCCCGACCCTGGAAACATTTTGATGTGGGTGTTACACAAGTAAATCGCGCCCACAGCCCCCAAGGCGTTTAATAGACCCCAGGTTTTTTTAGCGGTTGGTGGCGTTACCCGGCTGGGGCCTTGGCAGGTTCTGTCTACGGTGTGTTATGGCAACAGTGGTAAAGTTCAACCACTCAACATTTACCGCGGCCCCATTCCGCTCTAACCCTACCCTTGTAACGTGGCCCCGTGCATGTATATATCAGAGGGTATAGGATCCAAGTTGGTAGTGCGCGACCTCAGACCAGACGATGGATTTTTATTCCGTGGTATCGTGTATAAAGGAACGTTTATAAACTACGACCGAATATAATATATATTGGTTAATTGTTACATTATAATATCGAAAGTATGGCAGGCCATTTCGTTGATTAATAATTAAATTATATCAGCATTGAGGTTGTTAATTATATCCACAACCTCAATGCCAGTATTTTAGACCACTTTGGTGGACATGAACGTTGAACTGGGTCACGACACCTCATGTGACAATCAATCAGGGTTGGGTTAGTCCCAGTTCTGAAGCTGTAGGACGGGCAAAAATGGTTGCTTGTGTTTACAGGCCCCGTAGCCACAGAACTTTGGGTGGGGTTGATGGTGTGGGTGGATAGCTATTGGCCGGGGGTGCAAGGGGTGAGGGTGAGGGTGAGGGTGCAAAGGGTGCAAAGGGTGAGGGTGAGGGTGAGGGTGAGGGTGAGGGTGAGGGTGAGGGTGAGGGTAAGGGTGTGGTTGAGGGTGAGAGTGAGAGTCAGGGTGAGGGTGAGGGTGAGGGTGCAAGGTGTGGAGGTTGCGTTTGAGGGTGGGTGGGAGTAGTGTGCATTGTAAGCCGTGGGCCGAGTGGCATGTGTTACTACAATACATAATGGTCATTATACGTTTTTTTCAATCGCTGTGTGACCAAAGATCGGACCGTGATCATTGTGACACAGTTTTCCCATTAAGTGAGGGGCTGGGTCTCTTCAGCCACGTCCCCTGGGCCAGTTGTCAGGGAGATAGCCGGGTCCCCGAGGGGTCGGACCGTGGCTGTGGCCATGGATGGGCTGACACTCAAAACCGGGCACCAGTCAACCTGCAGGGGAACTAGCTAGCAACATCGGGAATCAGTTAACCACGCGGGGAGCCAGACATACGGGGAACCAGTCAGCCAAGCGGGGAACCAGTCAGACAGGCAGGGCACCAGCGTCAGAAAAAAACGGGGAGCCAGTCAATCAAATCGGGAACCAGTCAACCACACTGAAACTGGACAGCCGCAATGGGATTCAGCTAAATCAAACCGGGAACCAGTCAACCACAATGGGATCCAGCTAAATCAAACCGGGAACTAGTCAGCCACAATGGGATCCAGCTAAATCAAACCGGGAACCAGCCAGCCACAATGGGATCCAGCTAAATCAAACCGGGAACCAGCCAGCCACAATGGGATCCAGCTAAATCAAACCGGGAACCAGCCAGCCACAATGGGATCCAGCTAAATCAAACCGGGAACCAGCCAGCCACAATGGGATCCAGCTAAATCAAACCGGGAACCAGCCAGCCACAACGGGATCCAGCTAAATCAAACCGGGAACCAGTCAGCCACAATGGGATCCAGTTAATCAAACCGGGAACCAGTCAGCCACACGGGAACCAGTCAGCCGGAGTGCCACATTGGGAACCAGCTATCAACAGTACAAACCAGTCAGCCACACTGAGAAGCAGCAAAAAAAAACCGGGAACAAGCCAGTCGGGAACAAATTAACCACCCGCGTGCGGGGTGGGAGTGGGGGGGGGCGGTGAGGGAGGAGGGGGGGGGGCAGGCTTTAATACCCAACTACGCCGACAAGGCAGTGTAAAAACACATAAAAAACATGCACCCCACCAAAGAATAGATACCGATAAGTTATAGACGCCAAGTCGGCCATCTTGTTTTTCCTATGGGTTTTCCATTAACGCTGACCAAAGACATCCCGGTAAAACCGTCCAGGATTTGAGGGAAAAAGGCTGATACATTGAGATTAGTCGCTGTCTCGGTCTGACGGAGTGAGCACTTGTCGGCTAAAGCGTGCCGGAAGACATTCTCCTTGACTTGGTCTTCTTCCCCGCACCACTAAATTCTCCTCCCGGAGGCTGACATGTATTGTCACCCACTTATTATTTTCTTAGATTACAGCCAGACATTAATCTTCCCACGTGGGATGCTCCCACGCGGTAGCATCCGTTTTGCTATATTGATATTGCCCATAGGTGACTGTATCCTTGTTCAGCCCCCACCATCGCCGGTAAACCACAACCGCCACCGCCACCACCGTCTCCGCCACCACCGTCACCGCCGTCACCGCCACCACCGTCACCGCCACCGTCACTGCCACAACGGCCACCGCCACCACCGCCACCACCGTCTCCGCCACCACCGTCACCGCCACCGTCACTGCCACAACCGTCACCGCCACAACGGCCACCGCCACCACCGTCACCGCCGCCGCCGCCGCCGCCGCCGTCGTCGTCACTGATATATAAAGTTAAAGTGAAAACTGCTAGCGACTCCCGCATCCCCTTATCCCGACCTCTCCCCCTCCGCCCCCACCCCCCCTCCCCTCGACTACCCATGCACGTATACACTCCCGACATATCGAACTTTATACCGCTGGAACCAATTTCCTGACGGGACAAAGCCCGCGTTCGTCTAAAAGATTGACCCCAGCACTATAGGGAAGCGTGGACGGTCACGCCACGAGGGAGGCGGCTTGTTCAATGCGACCTATACCTGCCCCGCCCCCACCCACTCCCACCTCCCTCCTTCCCCTTTCTCTGGCCTTCCCTCATTCACCCCCACCACTTCCCCTCCCCGCGTATTATAAAGGGTATCGCTGTTTGTAATTAAGTTTTCAGCTGAGGCCATGACTGATGGAGAGTGCGGGGTGGGTCGGGATAAGGAAGGGGAGTTGGTATAGGTGGTGATGGTAGGTGGTGGAAAGAGGAGCATTCAAGTTTAACTATTAGCCTACCACGGGGGGGTTCACGAGGTCAGTCTGCAGAATCGGAGCCCCGACTATGATGAAGACCTCAATGTTGGGACCGTTTGAATAGCTGGCCATTCGTTTACGGTGTACGTGTTTAGGTGTGGTGTGGTGTGGCGTGGTGTGATGTGATGTGGTGTGATGATTGAGTGAACAGAAGACAAACACACACAGATGAGATACTCTTCCGATAGATGACGTCCGTATGCCCAAATGAATCCACCATTTTTTTTTTTTTTTTTTTTTTTTTTCGTTGAAATGATAGTCATACAATATTGTTCCAATACAGTTTTGTTACAGAACGTCGTTGCACAGTTGACGATAGCATAACACATACACCATTTACTTGAGCTTGATAAATAAAATTAAATTAGGACTCAGATGAAGGAGGCTGAAAAAAGACACCCCATCTTTCTTGAAATATATTTGCCTGCCCTCTCATTAGTAGGATCCACCATGCTTACACGCTGCGGGTGAATTATTCCACGAATCCCGAGCCATAAATACAAATTCTAATTTTGCATCCCCTCCTCCCCCAAATTTAATTTTTTTTTTAGTAATAGTAAATAATATAGCAAAAATAATAAGAATAAAATTGTTATAATTAAAATAATAATAAGGAAACTGTTATAATTATAATATTAAAAATATTATAATTAAAATAATAATAATTAATAAATCGCTTTGTTTGCCATAATTTTTTTATATGATCAAATACAGGATTGTCGTCTTCGTGAATTCTATCCAGTATAACTGAATTGTATTACATGAAACACGATTTATTTCTTGTGTGAGGTCATGAAAAAAAAAAATCATTACTTGATATTTTTTTTTTTTTTTTTTATGTTTTTTTTTATATTATTTCATAGGCAGGACAAACACAGTACACAATAACCAAAGCGTAGAGGATTACTACCGTTCCATTTACTAACATTTTGACTACTCACTTTGATGGGAAATAAAGATCAAATCAAAATCAAATAGGGACACTCGCAGAAGAGATGGAGTATAGTTTCTGGATCTGTGTTACAAAACGAACAATTTTCGTTCTCTCGTATCTTGCTTGATATTATATTAATCATCCTATATAATTATATTTATCATATTTTATATGTATTAAAAGTATGTCTAAAAAAACAATTATATTTATATTACAACTATATCTATATTGCAATTATATGTGTATTACAATTATATTTATATCGCAATTATATTTATCATATTTTGTCAATATGACAATTATATGGATCATATTGTACGTATATTTATCTAATCATGAAGTGTATACCGTATCAACACACCATTAACATTATTATCATAATTAATCTTATGCCCGACACATCATATTTATATCATGTCATTGTGCATTTTTGTGACGAACTATTTAAAGTCTGGGATTGTACCTTTATTTCACCAAGTAAATGTGATATTGAGCCCTTTCGTGTGGACAGAAAGCGTCACTCAGCCAAGTGTCTAAATACATACGGTTTCCATAACGATGTTTTCTTAATACCAGATTTTTCTCTTTAGTCATGTTTTCATAAAGGGACGATTTTATAGCAAATATTCTCAGTGACGTTTTGCCATGCCCTGTACATACTTGACCTTGAAGACAGGAGTCATTGTTTTCTGATCAAGAAATCACGTTTTCTGATGTATATGAACGAAGTATATTAAAGATTCAAGATCTTAAACTTGCAGAATTCAGATACAAAATACTAAACCTAATACTCCCATGTAATAAAAATTTGTATAAATGGGGGAAAGCCAGCAGCGATTGTTGTCAAATATGCGGAACCGAGGAAGATATCTGGCACCTTCTATACCAGTGTAAGCATGCAAAGAAAATATGGTCTTGTGCTGCCGATGTATTAAAAATTGATATTTGTTTACATAATGTTGTATTAGGGGACAAGAATACAACAACCAATTTTATTATCTCACTTATGACCTATTTTATTTATAAGGAATGGCTGGTATGCAACGCCCAACAGAAATCAAGAACTTGGAGCGAAACTGTCCCTTTCCTTAGAAGAGAACTGCACTATCGATCATTCATATATAAGAATATACTTAGTACAGAATCGAGAGAGGCATTATATAGAATGCAAGAGCACCTAGCGACAATTTAGTAAATTAGTATCTTGACAACATTGTCAGATTATACCTAAATATATACTTGCTGCGAACTAATGTTTTATATGTCAGATGTATGGCTGCTATGTACCCACAACTGTATGGATTCGAAATAAACGATTTTACAAAAAAAAAAAAAAAAAAAAAAAAAAAAAATCTTATGCCCGACACATCATATTTATATCATGTCATTGTGCATTTTTGTGACGAACTATTTAAAGTCTGGGATTGTACCTTTATTTCACCAAGTAAATGTGATATTGAGCCCTTTCGTGTGGACAGAAAGCGTCACTCAGCCAAGTGTCTAAATACATACGGTTTCCATAACGATGTTTTCTTAATACCAGATTTTTCTCTTTAGTCATGTTTTCATAAAGGGATGATTTTATAGCAAATATTCTCAGTGACGTTTTGCAATGCCCTGTACATACTTGACCTTGAAGACAGGAGTCTACAGGGGGTAATTGTCTAAAACCAACACTCACGCGGTATCCTTTGCGCGCGTTTCTTCTGTCTTTCAGTGAATCGCTGATCACGATATTCTCGGGTTCTGTATTAACCTGATAAAGCCTTCGGTCCCGACGCCCTCTACCGGCGTCAACTCTTAAGGAGGTAGGTCGATGGAAGGGGTGGTGGGGGTGTTGGGGGAGAGGAGTGGGGTTATGTGGGGATATCCAGAAGTACATTGCACAGTCCGTCCGTCCATCCATTCGTCCATTTATCCATTCATTTCATCCGCCCATCTCTCCATCCCTCCCACCATCCATCCATCCATCCACCCACCCATCCATCCACTATCTTATTATCCACCCACCCACCCGTACACTCTCCCAACCACCCACCCATACACCCACCATCCACCCATACACCACCCATCGATTCATTCGTCTTTCGTCCATACATCCATCCACCCACCCATCCATCCACTATCTAGCTATCCACTCACCCACCCACCCACCCGTGGATGGACATTATACCGCAGTCTCAGGACGACGTCAGCGGACGTCATGACGACGACGTCATTAGAGGGAAAAGGCCATGACGTAACGAAACCTTCTTCAAGCATAATACCAAATTCAATTTCCAGTTTTTCCACCCCGATTACACCCCACCCCCAGCCTTCCCCTCTCACCCACCCCTGGTGCCCATCACCCCCCCCCCCCCCACACCCCGTCAGCCGGCTCGAGCGAAGCCATCTGGAAACCGATTTCTGTGCGCTTCTTGGCAATGACTCGGGCACGCCGTAAGAGAATGTCCCCATCGCCATCGGGCACTTCCGGTGTCTGTTCTGGCGCCCATTCTCCTAATGTGTAAAGGGCTAAACCAACTCAGACCGCCGCGCTCCAATAGCTGCATTGATCTGCAAGTCGACGGGAGGTCAACAAGTCAAAGGTATCGCAACTTGTCAGCTGTATTTCTAAAGACCGAGCCACCCATCCACCCAGCCATCCAGCAGCCACCAGTCAACCAGCCATCTATCTCTACTCCCATATATCTACTTCGCACGGCTTCACCACCCCCACGGCAACACCCCAACCCACCACCAACACCGAGGGCCCCAGAATGGCACTGTTTACCGACCACCCCTCGACTATAGACATGATGGTTTCTGGGCATAAGACGTTTTTAGTCAAAGTTAACCTTGAACCTATCCATTAATTATTGATGATATTTAATATGAGATGAGATTTTCTCCCTACGGGCTCGGCGTAAAACAGGGTCGGACACAGAAATTGAAGGTTGTGGGCGCGGGTTATCCAACTTCTTTCAGTCGCTGCGGGACGAAATCGTTAGGGATTGTTTGGGGGGGGGGGAGAGGTCCAATGGAAAGCATTTTTCTGCCCAAAGACACAAAAAGGGCCCAAATGCGAAAGGGCAAAGGGTAAATATGCGCCGCTTTCCTCTATCTTTCACTGTACCAGAAACAGTCTTTATCTTGGGCTTGTAAATAAACTAACAAATTTGAAATGTTAATGATTTATATTGTAATGACTCATCTATTGCTTCAGAAGTCCCAAAATGTTGCACCGTGATCCATTATGTTTCCATCAAGCTTTGTACCGATGAAATGAACTGACATAGAATGAAATGTTTTAGTGTTTTAGGTCGCCTTTGTGTCCTTGAAGGGCTAACTTGGGGGAAAGGAACAGCCCCGGACAATGAACTATGGTTCGATGATACCCAGATGCAGGTGCCGGTGCGCGTACACAGGGCATATTGATCCGCAGCTCAGCCTGTTTACCGCCTGAACCAAGGAGCATCTCTCTCACGTAGGTCGACTGCGTACCGACCGATTTAATGATGCATATCTACCGGGGAAGAAGTAGTTCAATATTAAAGTAATAACACCAAGTTGAATGTAAACAGGTCTGTTCGTGATTCCCACGCATCATCCCTTGCCGTGTGATCTGCGTCAAAGGTACTTGATAGACAGATGGACAGATTTGTCTCACCGGACCAGCAGTGAATAAATAATCATCCTAACATGCGAAAAGATCGATTTGTATTACGTAATATCGTCGATTTAGGGGCCACCCAAGGCCCGGAGAGATACAGCAGGGTAGATATATAGGGATAGAACGGGAGAGAGACAGGGGGAGAGAGAGGGAGTAAAGGAAAGAGAGACTGAGAGAGGAGATGGTAAAATAGAAGGGACCATAGCAAGGTTGGGGAAAAAAGATCGTTATGGCTGACTGGCGCTCTAATTACATTTCCGTTCAAGCTGAAAGACCTTTAGCCGTATTTCTGGACACATGAGGTCTTGAAATGGCGTCCGTCAACCTCTATTCCCCATTAATAAATCATTGTGGTGGTACAAAGTGGTAAGGCTGCAAGCCACGTCAGCAACTGTTGAAAGGATCCGTCAGCACCAAATATCTCTCGGATTTTTGTTCTCTGCATCTCTCGGTGCCACGCTGCGTCTCTGCAATCCCTCCTCTTATTTCACCTGCCTCTCTCTCACTCTTGCTCCATGTTTCCTTGTTTTCTCTCTTCCCCTCTCCCTTAGTCTTGACCTCTCTTTCCCTTTTCCTCTTCCTCTTCCCCTCTCCCTAAGTCTTGATCTTTCTTTCCCCTTTTCCTCTTCCTCTTCCCCTCTCCCTAAGTCTTGATCTTTCTTTCCCCTTTTCCTCCTCTTCTTCCCCTCTCCCTTAGTTTGATCTCTCTTACCCTTTCCTCTTTCTCTTCCTTTTTTAAATATCTCTCTCCCCGTCCCACTCCGCCATCTCGCTTCCCTCTCGCCCTCTCTCTTTCTCTCGCTTCCCTTTCTCTCTGGGTCGGTCACTCACTCTCTCTCTCCCTGGCCTCATGGTCTCTTTAGGTTGTGACTACAAATCCGGCCCCTTTGCTCAACTTCGTGGACTCACTTGTGTAGCATTAGAGCGCGGCTACCTTGTTACAAGCCTCTTGACCTTATACGAGGCCTCAGAGACCCGGTCTCAAGACGATAAAAGAGCTATTCAGTCGTTGCGGATTGGTCCCTTCTCGGAACAATGTACTGCTGGTGTCACCATCTTGACACCCTCAAAACCTAATTTGAGCGGAAATTGGGGTAGGGGAGGTGGGTCCGCCGACTTTATAGATTGAAGTATATTAGCGTGTCTGTCTCGAAATGAGAACAAGTTTTACCACGATGAAACGGCACAGAAATATCAGCACATCAATGCATTTTTGCTAGTAAGATTTACTGCATAAAAGGCCAAAACGGCCCAAGTTCGAAGAAAGATCTAACTAGCCTGTAATATTCGTGAAACTAGAGAGAGGGACTCTTTCTGAAGGAGTCAATTGGTTGCAGTTTAAAACGATCTGTGTTGAGCCATATTGGAACCCAAAGGCTTTTTGTTTTCCTGAAAGAACTGGGCTTCATGTATTTAGTATATACATGTATATATGGTGCATTATATACAAGACAATTTTTATCTTAAAGCGAACAAAGACATGGGATCTTTATCCGGCATAAGCATAGGCATTTGTACATACGGAATTCGAATCACGCAACTCGACCTTGGTCGAACAGGCTGTCTACAAAGCAACGGGGTGACCCCCGATTAATTTTGAAAGGCAAACGATAGTTCGGTTATACGAAAAGCACGATGTGCAACAAAAGGGAGAAACAAGAAATTTCGATTTTAGTGCAGATATACGTGCATTATAACCATAATGCTTTATTAATTCAATGTTAACTTACTTTTGACATCATCTTCAAGTGACATACGCTCAACTGTTTTCAAGTCGTTTTGTTATTGGTCGATACATTATTATATCTCGCTAGCTCTCTTTACGAATTGCGTGCCTTTATCATACATTTCTTGTCATATTCATATTCCCTGCTATGGCAATATAAATGACAAGCGACTGACGGTCCCAGGCGCGCTCAATGACTACGTGTGCAACCTGCATTAACGGAGGATAGTACTGGTGTCACCTCGGGTCTCATAACTTTGTATTGACTTTTCCAAAGAAGCGCAAAAAGACCCAAAAGGAAGCACAAAAGAAGCGCAAAAAGAAACGCAAAAAAGGGTCGGGTTTCCTGGTGCATGATAAGGGTACGGAGAAGGGGAGAAGGAGGTTCTTGCAACATCTGCCACGCGGCGTACTTACCCACCCGAGTTTCACTGACCTGGACGTACATGGAACAGACTATCCGGCCGGTAGAGGAAATATGGTCCCCGGATGTTGGGGCACGTGGTACGGGGCTGTTGGGGTGGGATGGTGGGGAGGTAGGGGACGGGGATTGCAATGTGTGTATCGGGTTTGTAAGGCATCCGTTGTGTAACGAGATCCATGAAGCCACTGTGTTGACAATAGGCCCCTCGTTGCACCGAAATCGATGTCCTTGGTGTGCATTATATGAAAACTAGGGCGATGTAAATGGAAGTTGGGATAGGGGTGGCTGAAAAGTTTTCTTGGCCACTATATATGAAACCGCCCAGGACAATGAAATCGGCTTGGATGCCACTTGCCCAAGATACAGGTGCCAGGGTTTGTACCCACGCCCTGCATGCTGACCTGTTTTTACAGATAAAAATGACATTAGTTCAACGTTTATTTGGCGCAGGAACATAGCAATAACCTTTGAATAAATTAGCTTTGCCTTTGCCGAACAAATAATAATTGCTCTGAATTTGACAGATTCAAAATCCTTGTTCAAGAGGACGTATTTAGTTGTCTTTATATTGCCAGTATTGCGATAATATTGGTGCCGACTAATTGGTTGTAAAGCACTGGTCATTGTAGTGGAGCAGACAGAGAATCTATAGCATGAAAGAAACCCGTGAAGAGAAGCATATAAATGTAGAGATCGAGCGCTTTAGAGACTCCATAGGGCGCTAAAGAGGACTGTAATGGAGAGAAAGAACAACAGGAAGAAACAGAAGCAAGTTTTTTTTTAATGGGACCTTATATATGATGTAATTGCTTAAATAAAAGATGTGACTATATTTGCATAGTTTTGTGCGGATATATTCAATGTGTTTTATGTCGCTTTTCGGAGAATAACCACAGTAAAGAATGGGGAAAACTATCAAGACTTACAGAAGCCTTAGGGCAGCTTACGTTAGCAGAAGATGAGGAGACAAGAAACAGAGCAAAAATTGTTCCCTATAATATGAAGCGACGCATCAATCCTTTTTGGTAATTAGTTTACCGCAAGACAAGTTTTTTCCGGTAACTAGTTTACCGTAAAACATCACCATCTAGGGACCGAAGACCCATTGAATAAACACATCCTTGATGCACCAATTGCAAAGAGGATGAATGACTATGTAGTCAGCGCTTGCCAAACATGGCGGACAGACAAGTTGAGATCAAAGGAGTTGTTGGTGGCCCGGACAAGGATTCCTTCCCTTTGTGTCCGGTGACATCACAGATGGTTTTATTTACATGAAATACATTCTGCCAACAGTTCACTTCAATTACGCTCAGGCTGGTGGCTGCTAATAAGCCTACATTGGCACCAAAACCCATAACTGCGAGGTTTGCAGATAATAGGTAGGGTGTTTTTCTCTCCGGGTCGCTAGGTTCTAGGGTGGAGGGGGGGGGGTGCAAGGGGTATTTCCGTTCATCGGGCTTTTCATTTCACCTTGAATTGCGAATGAGGAATATAATTCTCCGTGAAGCGGAAATGGGGTACTAGCCGACCGTCGTGATGAAGGATTTTCAATAATCGTGAATTTTGATAGTAAATAACCGTGAATCAGGAAATCGCCAATTTATGTCATGCATCCGCCCTTTCTTTGTATGCCGGGACGTTTTCCTTTTCATTTATCGTGACATGAGAATGAAGAAATTTACTCTTCGTGATCTGGAAACTTGGCTGCCCCTTGCCCCCCTCCCCCCGTTCTAATTTTAATTTTCAACATTGCAGTTGCACCGCACTGCTTCTCATCTGCAAGCTCCTGGGCCAGGTTTTGTTCAGTTTTTTAAGTGTCGAGTTCTCCAGTTTGACCGATCGTGGTCTGAGGCACAGTTACGTCGCTTCTAGCCTGTTTTGGCTTCATCGATTTTTCATAAAAGACAGCTACATAAGAACGGTGACGTGACGCTCTTTTTGATACATCTGAGTAAGTGGCAGTCTTCAAATACTGGGACATTTTTCTGGCGGCAGAGGGCGCTGGTTTCCACAGTACCTCGCCTCAAGCAAAAATCATTTGAAAATATAAGAAATATTGGCAGATTTACACTTATTTGTCGAGTTATCGAACGACCGCCATCTTATGAGACGCGACAAATTATACTCAAAGTAAACTTACAGAATCGTTCTTGGTTCAAGTCATTTCGCTGCTTGGACCTGGACGAAGTCAAACAACAATATGGCCAATAATAATACATATATATATATATAAAAATAGATATAAAGGGCAGTCGATATAAGTCGAATTACATTACTACTTATTCGGTTTAACTTTGACATAGGAATGAACATACTGAGTGTCAAAATGTGACGGTACTATGGTTAACCGGTAAATGCCAGTTACTGAAGGAACAGCCGAATTTACTCACACGACCAGATATATTCAGCACGATTTTCTGTCTGGACAACAACTGAACATAGCTATCGTACACTTGTTGACCAGACAGATTCCTCGTTTACGCCATCGTCTACCACCAAAAAAAAAAAAAAAAAAAAAAAAAACAGAACCTCTTTTCACCGGTAGGAACCATTAACTCCGGCTAAAAGGAAATTCCGTGCATTAGTGTTCACCAGGGGGCCTTTGCCAAACCACAGCTAATTCGGCTGAGATCCGGAGCGTAATTCCTTGCTTAGCCGTACCATTTCCCGCCACTCCCCGTTGGGCACGCAATTCAATCGGCGGTTGTTTGCGAGCAGACGACATAGATACATCCGGTCAACGGGTGGTACACCGCAGGCAACTGATTGCCGAGTGTTTTGGCGGGAAAGGGGCGGAGAGCCGGAGCCCTAGAGCGAGCAGTCGGTTGATAGTGACGGGTAAGGGGTAAGATTTCATTATCGTGGCAAGGGATGGCCGTAAGAAAAGCCTGTAGGAGAGCTAGATTAGCTACCAGTGTCGGTGGCTCACTCACTGATCAGCGAATCCATTTTGTGGGTTAGTTAGGACTAAGTTCTTTCAAAGCATACTAGTCTATTTAACGGTAAAATTATATTATTCTATACTAAGTCGGTGTATATAAATACGTATACATATGTATCTGTATATATATATATGAATCTCTGACGAAAAATGGTCATGGATCAGAACTGTTTTGTCATTTTATGTAGTTGTATTGTAGCTAGTTAAAAGAGAATAAAACAAAACAGTAAGGGTTGAATAACGTTTCTAGATTATTGTACACCTATAATTATGATGTTACTCTGTGTTCCATAGTCAGGTAAAAAATGTACGGATGTATGACGTGGGTTAAAGCAGCCTAATTACATGTGTCATCTTAGATTTTTTAGATTTTAGAATCAAGGCTAAAAGTATCTCAAAATTATGATGCGTAAGTTTTATATCTCGTCAAGTTTGTAAAACAGCAATTTTTAAAAAACTGCGCGGACTATTTCATCGCGCGCGGACGTCCTAGCGAGTTGCGGTCGACATCGTACAGAATACCGAACAGCGAACAGGCGCGCAGGGATATAAAGCCGGCCACCAACGTCTGCTCCGATGAACAAATGTGCTTCTCTCCGGATAGCACACAGGCTTTTAGGATTTAAATTCATGACAGAATATACTTATTTGTCATGGAGAATGGCGCGGATCAAGGGTAGAGATGTGGAGCCATGTCCCTGGCGTAACCCCTATTCATCTCGAAGAAGGATACGGGGTACTTTGCAGCACGACAATTGAGACGAAGCTTAACTCAATGTGATGCATAATGAATGTGCCAATAATGGGGGGAAATAGAATGCTGTGTTGTCTCCCGCTCTGTGGTCGTACAAAGGAAACCTGATGTTATGATTGATAAGGTATCCATGCCGTTGTAACGGAGTTTACGGTACGTGATTCGTATGCATATATTACGTATATATGTCAGTAATGCATATTCATGACCTTTAAAAGCCGGAGAGAAGCACCGAGTTGTCTAATGAGCTTTCACCATTGTCGCGCGTGCATCCAAGTTCTATGGGTCTCCTGGCAGAGGTCGCTCCGCTAGCGCTATTTATTGTCATGGCGGAAAGGAAGTCAAATGTAACAATCAAAATTATCCGCAAAAAGCATCTAAAGAAATATATACTCGTAAATTGCCGTCAAATGGACCACTTTAGGCCCTCCCAGGGCTACTGAGTTGTGGCCGTATCAGATTCGAGCTGTTTTGTCTCTCAGCTCAATAGCTTTTTCTTCCATACTACAACGTCTGCATTTTTCAAGTAAAAATTAAATTTCAAATAAAACAATTATTAATTGAATTAAATCGTTGGGTGCCCCCCCCCCCCACCCCCCTGGGCCAAAAAAATCAAAGCTGACATATAAACTAAGTTGTCTGCAAGGTGAGACGGAGGGAGCTCTGCCGGGAGAGTGCCAGTGGCTATAGGGCGTTCTATGTCAGTTTCCGGTTCCCGGTGGGGAGCTCCAACTGAACAACTGAAGGCCGCGCTGACGATGTTACTGATTCCTTTCAAGCCATTCATTGCACGGTGTCATTATGACGCTCAAGCCTGAAACTCCACACATCCAGTCCAGTTTGTCCCTTGTAGGCACACACGCGGCATAAATCTTCATTTCATTTCATTGACCAACTGACCTAGAAACGAGACGAAGTGTCATTCGGTCCACTACAATCATCATGATATAAGACACCAGTCGGTTCAGCAGTCATGTGAGAACCTGTAGCCATATTAACCGGGTTTAATAGGTATTTCCATGATGGCGTTCGCCATAACGCGCCCCAAATCGCGTCCGAAATTGCGGACCTTCTCATCGGCAGTATAAGTTAGGTATACTCGTATGTGCCGTCCAAAGGGTTCCCTTTTTCGCCTGTTTCCTCTCTTTCCTCGGAGCAGAAGCCTACATTTTCTCACAATGTGCCCATCTGATACTATCTGTCATCAAGGAAAGAAAATGATCCATATTTTCCTAGCATTCCGGAGATGTCTATCAGGTGACACCTTCCCCTTTGTACGTCGCATAATTGTCAGCGTTTAATATGGATGCTATTTTTTCACCAAACTATTATCTCTCGATGACCACAAAATAAATCTCGTACTTTTCTCACACTCTGTATATGCCCGGTATATCACGGGCGACACACCTTCACCACTGCAGATATTGCAGTAGTGGGGCGCAATGTGTATAGTGCCCCCCCGCCGGGAGCTTAATTCTCTTAATTCACTAAAAAGAGAGTTTCCTAGGGGTCTGGAAGGGGTATATAGCAACACGCGACACAGACGTATTGGAAAAATCGATATTCGACATTGACCCCCAAATTCCGACACTGAGGATCTGAAAAAGCAACATCGACACAGATTTGTACAAAAAACGACATTGAAGGTCGTGAAAAATTGACATTCGACACTGAGATTTTTGACAAATCGACACTGGACACTGGACCCCCCCTTCCAGACCCCTTTTCCTAGACAGAATTAATGAATTTTCGCCTTGATCAAATCCCGTAATTCTCTGGTCAAGAAAAATACTGTTGTTCTGATGAAGGAGTACGTTTTTCCCGAAAGTTTGGTTTTTTCCCAAAATTATGAAAAGAGGGTTTGACATGGCGCACCAGACTTTGGAAATTCAGATCGAGCAGCAGATTTAACGTGTCTCATGGAGTGCCACAATGTGAGGAGAATGTTCCCACGTCTTAATTAAAACAAAATGAAAAACACTGATCACAAAGAAAAATCCGTGTTTGTACTGTTGAGATCAGCAATCAGCCAGATATTTTAGCATAACGCCCGCATGTCAGCAACAGCTGTTTACTCTTCCATCATAACGCGATCAGCTGATGTCTATAGTGGGAAGAAGGAGGGAACGGGTGCATACATACAATTTACAGGTGGATCTTGGATAAAAGGAATATTACCTCTGATTGCTTACACTGAATTGAAACTTTTTTTTCTGACTGATTAGCTAACCTGAGTAAGAAAAACTCCCGTAATAACGATGCAGGGTTGGTGCCCATCTCTAGTTCAGCTTGCTTACCTAGGCCAGGCAGCCTCCCTGCTTACTTTGTAATGTGCTTTTTATTTCATTACTGGATCCTGTAAGCCACTTTCAAGATGATGGACTGTGAGTTTCAGGTATCGTATTTCATCACTGTCGTAACTTACGGACAACAAACGGCCATTGCGCACGCATGTACAACTAGGTCAAATTTAAACCAGGTAAGAATTATCTTTTATACACCAAAATTTAACATCAAATTCATAATCAAAGAAGTATCGTTATTGGCATCAAACGCGTCACTTTTAGTATTCACTGTGTTAGCGGTATTGTTCAGTTTAAAAAAAAGTCAAAGTCATAAATGCCGTGGACTTACGTTTCGGCCCATATTTTCCGCGAATTTGCCGCGATCGCTCTAAAAATCACTGACGTGACAAAGCAACCCTGTGCAATTTTAATGATACCAAACTTACGTGTGCACTGCGAGGTTATCCTTTTTTAAGACATAAACAATATTTCTCCATGCCGAGGAATAAAAAATGTTGGCTACACAATTTGATCAAAGTAGTTCCCAGTTGACAGAATTAAAGGAGTCCTTGTTCTCAACCGAGAAGTGTCAATTCAGTTTTATGTCTCGGACGGACAAAACATAAACGGAAATAAAATTCTACACAAGCAGGTCAGAAAAGAGGTTAACACTGATGAAAAGGAATTAATATCTCCAGTAGGCCTGTTGCGTGCAGATTGGGCAGGTTTAGCACTTGCAGCTGGCAATGTCGATCCTCGGCATTTATGGCGAATATCCCGTTAAATGCTGTTTTCATTTTACGTTCGGCGTACTCTTGCCGATGATTAATTCTGTTATTATTTCCACAAGAGACACGTCAAGCACGTCCTGCCCGGGCAAAACCGGTAAAAAAGAGGTGAAATCCCGGGGGCGGATCCAGCGGGGGGGGGGGGGGGGGGGGTGGGCAACGGGTCCGCCCACCACCATGCAAACGTTAGGCCATCTGAGGCGTGAACACCCCTCCCTTTTTTATTTTAGTAAGAACGCGATCTGAGACGGCGTGGACTCCTACCCCCCCCCCCCACCGCGGTCGCAACTTTCAATAGACCCCCCCCCCCTCACCTCCCTTTTAAAATTCCTGGATCGGCATCTGAATCTCCACGTGACTTTGACACATGCGATCTACGTGACAAAGTCTCTAAATTTGCAACTATAATCCATGAAACGCAGGAGCCCAAAAAAAAGCAACCAAAGCCTCTTAAGGTGTTCAGTTTCACACTCAGAAATGATTATTGTGTAGTCGTATGTATATATATATTGTCCATAATATTGCTCAAGACGATCTATGAAGACACATGTTAATGACAAAGGAGGATTTTAATTGCTCGACCATTCAGCAAACAATATACCTGGGCGGATCCAAGGGGGCGGGGGTCCAGGGGGTCCAGGGGGTCCGGACAACGCACCCCCGGTTGAAGAAGAATGCCGTTCTCAATGTATCTGAGAAGTGTCCCCCTGCCCCCCCCCCCCCCCATGTCGCATTTTTTTACAACTCCGCGCCCGCCCCCGGTTGCAGGTTTTCAGTGGACCCCTCCCTTTTCAACTAATATATATGCTATATTTAACCACGTTTAAAGATTAATCGTATGCTATAGGGAACAAGAGAAAATGCATGATGCGTAAATATCATAACATTATCTTGTTTGAAATATCGTGTTTGGGATTGTGTTGAACTGGTACCCATGTTGTCATGGCTGTCTACTATATTCAGATGCATACAGTAAAAAGAAACAAAGACAACGAAGACATGTTCCCACGCCACTAGCAATCCAATCCCAATGCGTCAGTCACGCAGGGGGTCACGTGGTCAGTATATATCCTATTCGTGCAATTACATCGATCCTATTCGTATTAAAGGATATATCATATTCATGTTATTACATCGATCCTATGCATATTAAAGATATATCCTATTTATGTCATTACATCGACCCTATTCTTATTAAAGGATATATCACATTCATGCCATTACATCGATCCTATTCTTATTAAAGGATATATCATAGTCATGCCATTACATCGATCCTATTCTTATTAAAGGATATATCAGATTCATGTAATTACATCGATGCTATTCATATTAAGGAATATATCATATTCATGTCATTACATCAATCCTATTCATATTAAAGGATATATCATATTCATATTAAGATATATATCATATTCGTATTACAGTAAATATCCTATTCAAATTAAAGTATCTATCCTTTTCATATTAAAATATATTTCCTAATCATATTAAAGTATATATCCTATTCATATTAAAGTATATATCATATTGCTGTTGAATTGTATATCCTATCCATAATAAAGAATATATCACATTCATATTAAAGTGCATATTTTATTTATATTATTGTATATATCATATTCCTATAGAAGGATATATCGTTACGACCTATTCCTATTAAATGATATATCCTGTTCATATTAAACTATCGATTCCTTTCAGTTATTAGCCTACATTCATCCTATTTATATTAACATATACATTATGTTCAAATTACTGTAACTATTCTATTCCTACTAATATATCCATCCTATTTCTACTAATGTGTCCGTTCTATTCATGTTAATACATCTATTTTAAGAATATTACTGTACCCATTCTATTCATATTAATGTATTCATTCCATTAATATTAATGTATCCACGTTATTCAAGTTATGTGTATCCATTATGTTCATATTAATGTATTAATTCCATTAATATTAATGCATTCATTCTATTCAAGTGAATTTATATTAAATCCATTAATATTGATGTATCCATCCGATTTATAATAAAGTATCAATTCTATTGTTATTCATGTATTCATTTCACTTTTATTGATGTTTTCATTTGACTTTTATTAATGTATTGATTTTACTTTTATTAATGCATCCATACTATTTATATTATTGTTTCCTTTCTAATCATGTTGATTTTTCCATCCGATTCAGTAGTTCATGCTATTCCAATTATATATCAGCAGCATTATCTCTGTTCGTTATTATGTTAGGATATCGCACGATGTATAACATAATCAAAAAGCCATTTAACCACGTATCAATACTTTATTTCGCAGACGGAACACATGACGGAAAAACACGGTATCACCACTGCACGGGAAGCAACCATCGGGCGTGAAAGTACGAGGGGGGTAGCAGGGTGGGGCTCGGTGGACGGCTGGGGGAAGCGGTGGAGGGGGGGGGGGGTGTAGGAGAGCGGGGGACGGGGTCTATAAAGGGGGGGTAAAACAAGAACGATATATAAAGATATGACGGCATGGGGACTGTTAATAGATCCCGCCATATAAAATCCATGTAAAAAACATCTTTCCCATGTGAAGCACTCGACGACGTCACAGATTAGAAGGTGCTACACTTTTGGCATTTGTGACGTGTCTCCGGCCATACAAAGCCGAATACATTTTATATACAACAAATTCACCTGCGACCTGCGGACCGCCGGGCGGCGAAACCACGGTAACACTCTTCACTAGGACAACGGCAGCAAAATATAAATATACATATATATATCCATATAATGTAAAAGTAATCCAATATAATAACATAATTATATATAATTACAATATTGTATTGTAGTTATATGTGATCTTTTATTTTTGAAAATTCAAAACCTTCTGCCACAAACCGTTCGGGTTTTGGAATAGCGACAGTGGGGGTAATCTGGATGGACAAATTATGACCTCGCTACTAGGAATCAAACCTCAGACTATTTATGTATATTTTTTTATTAATATATATATGTATATAGAGTTATGATGGATATATATATACACACTATATATACAGTAAATACAGTCTATATAGCATATATTGCCTGGAATGGCGTATTTTGGCCTGATTTTCGGAATATCGGATTGACTAAATTGTGGCCTTCAGATATCCACCGGCATGTCGGTGGCTGTGGTTAACCCAGGGTCAGCTGTGCGGTTTTCCTGTATTTCATTTCAGACTGTGTAACAATAGTAATAATAATAATAATAATAATAATATTGTATTTCAAGTTCATGCCCATAAATCACAATGCGCTTACAACCAACCTATTACTAATACCAACATTACAACTATTAACAAAATGCTAGGTAATAAAGTTACAAGCGCTTCAAACCGATGGTCATCGAAGGTTACGTGTGATGGGTGGACGTAGGAAAGTTTAGTCCTCACATATCTCGTGATGGCGGTTGAACAATGATGACGTCACTCTGACGTCACTCTGACGTCACACCACGTCATACTCTCTGGTATTGTTCCAATGGATCGGCACAAACGACTGTTTCCATTTCTTATATAGCAGCATGGGGTGGAATTGATCAAAATATTTACAACATTATCTCCCCCCTTTAAATCGTTCCAGTGCTCCGGATGACGTCACCGAAGGTAGAACCATTTGTCTCCGCGTGCAGCAAGTATAATTTCGCCCTTTTCAAGGTTTCAAGTTAACAAAAACGAGATATTAACACAGTTATCCGCCTTCAGATCTTTCCAATACTGCAGCTACTTGCCGTTTTTAAGTTTTAAATGAGAAAATGATCACGCATTTATACTCGTATAAATCTTGCCTTCGCTGCAGATGACGTCATTGTCCGTAGAAACCTACATGTCCACGAGCAGCAATTGGGCAATTTGGATTTTCACGCCATTTCCGAAGTGGCGCGCCGCTGGGTATATGTGGAGCGGATAAACCGGACGACGTAATGATACGGTAACGGCGATAGTATTACACGCACACTTTATCGCCGTCGCCGACGCGTTTGTCGCTGATGTTCGGGCAGCGCGGTTTGCGCGTATCCGGTGCGCGGTTCATGGCCGAGTGGCCGCCATTGTGGCGCCGGTTGCTGAACCGGAAGTAGCCCCGAAGGCGGTTCTTGGTGCGATCAGACATTCGCCACGAGGCAAACAGCACAGGGTTCACGCAGGTCGACATGTAGCCGAAGAAGGTGAAGGTCAGATAGGTGATGTCATAATGGCCCGAATTGGCTTGGTTTTCGATGACGAAGTGCGTGACCAAAGTCAGGATTTTGATTGGACACCAGCAGAGCGCGAACAGTATCACCATGGTAATGATATACTTTTGGGTGCGCTTCTCCTTGCGCATGTCCAAATCGTCGTCGTTAAGGTAACTAAGTTCTCGGTCCGTTATGGTTTCACGCCGGCTTCCGCTTCCGGCTCCTGCCCCTCCTCCTCCCCCTCCCCCTCCGCCTCCGCTTGCGCCGCTACCTCCAGTTCCCCCACCACCGCCACCGCCACCGCCACCGCCACCGCCACCACCACCGCCACCGCCGCCGCCGCCGCCGCCGGTTACAGCGGCCGACTCGTAACTGGTGGCATCGGCTTCGATGCGCGAGCCCATGTCTCGTTCGGACCACGTGATCTGTGTCTGGTACGTGGATTCGCTGACGCTCTGCGCGGCGTCCTCGATGTGGAGCGAGATGCAGGATGGGTTCTCGCTGGCCTTGATCTCCACCGAGATCTTGACGCAGAGGAAGGCGATGACGGCCAGCGGCAGGCAGTACAGACAGACGAACATTGCCCGGATGTACTCCTCGATGTGGCGGGCCACGTTGACCGTACAGACCCCGACGCCGGGCGTGTCCAAGCCCAGCGCCACCTCCAGGTCAATGTACTGGATATACACGGCGTAGGGCAGGACGACGCATACGGCGACCACCCACACCGCGATGGTGCACAGGCCGGCGGGCACCCGCGACTTCATCGGGTACACGATGAAGCGGTAGCGGTCGATGGCGATCATAACGTAGGTTAAGATGGAGGCGTGGATGGGGAAGTCGTGCAGCATGGGCAGGAAATAGCAGAGGAAACTCCCGAGGATCCAGTTCTCCAGCAGCAGGTTGGCCACGGTGAGCGGGAGGACGACCAGTGCCTTCATGACGTCCGCCAGCGCCATGTTGCCCAGGAAGAAGTAGGTCGGGTTCCGGTAAAGCCGCCCGCGCAGGATGACCACCAACATGGCGGCGTTTCCGCAGGTGCCCACCAACGCCACGCACGCGTGGAAGAAGACGAACAGGGGCCAGACGTACTTCAGGGACGGCTTGATGTAGGGCTTGGCGAAATCAATGGTGCCGTTCATATTGCCTTGCTGCATGAACTGCGCGACCAGCTCCAGGAAGGGCAAGTCGTTTTCTCCTGTGTAATCCTGGGATATCGGTATGGGGAGTTCCATGTCCTGCATCACTGAAGCATTGGGCGCCATGATGACTTTTCGTTGTTGATGTCTATCTAAACTAATCCGCAGTCTCAGCTAGGTCTATGAAGCGTATGTGTTAAATATGCGGCCGACGGGTAGATGGACGTCTATCTTATCTAAACTGGAGCAGTCGCATTCCAAGCTCCACTTCTGGCGGCGACAACCACTCGATATGATGACGCAGCCAACACGTAAATAATACCCCCGGCGTCGTATAGGCCGTAGATTGGGTCTAACTCCGCAGTTACGTCATCGCACGGGCCGGCCAGTCTGTCCAGTGCGCCTAGTGTTAACCATTGTCACGCCACCTGGGTTGCTATGCGTGCAGTGATGGTTATGAAATGGGCGCCACTGTTTCGGCCATAAAGGGAATTGCGCAGCAAACAGCAGTCAGCATCTAATGATGTGAAGGGAAGAAAACAGGCAATTATTGTCTTATACAAATATTCTTGAAAAGGATATATTAACAATACGATAGATACATATTATGCATAAAATATGCAACAACATGGAGGAGACAACAAACGATTTTCCCACAATTCTTATGAACCACTATAATGTAGTAATATTAGTAAGCCGACGTCAGCATATCGGATTTATCATAATGACAAATTATCTTGATGAAAGTATAACGATCATGATCAGTCAATGCATTCAACAAGCATAAAATAATGCACCATTCAGATATATATGATATATTCTAACTACCAATTAATTATATGGCTTGAGTCCAATATCAACGTATCTGAGTTCTCATCAAGACAATTTTTCCAAGGTGTATTAACTATACAATGCATTGAATACCTAGAGCCAATCAGTCGGTGCGGCATCCTTATGTGAGTTTATTTCCTGGCAAAGAAGATTCTTAGTATCGCTATCCAACTATCGCCAGTTCAGCTATTACCAATTACTACAGAGATAGTTTTTATAAACCCATTGTTATGCTCAGGGATTAATTAGTATGGGGGTTTTCCCCCTATAACTGATTGTGTACTGTACCAACCGGTATATGACTATTTCCTGATAAAAAAAAATACCGAACGCGAGAAGCGGCGATACCTTATGTTCTATGCCACTGGAAGGAGGAAGCAAGCCTAATCAACGAGTAATTAATTGTGCTTTTGCACAACCTAGCTGGTGAAAAACGTGTTTTTAACCTGACGCAAAACGTGCCTTTAGCACGGCGTGTGCCGTTGGAGGAGGGGGCGGGAGGGGGGGGGGCGTAGATAGTTTAGCGTGGGCTAAATAAATATCCACAGACTTAAGACACAAATTTTATATTTGTCACATTTAATTTCCTTTATAAACCTGGCAATTTAAAATTAGAAACTTCAACTTAATGTTCAAGATATTTTCCATGATTGTTCAAGATATATTTCATGATTGTTCTACCATTTTTCTATATTATATTACTGTTTCTTTAACATCTACAGGCAAGTTTGAAAGGCAAGTAATTATACTCTAGTAAAAACGGACTGACTCAAGGTACATATACATATGAGCGGCTTGCACCTGGGCTCATTCATATGATCTGGAAGCTTTAGCGCACCTGCTGCCAAGCTAAAAGACCTCTCACAAGTGTCATTCACATCACGGCAGTAATGCAAATTGACAGCTGCTCGAGCAAAACATACGGGTACCTGTTGCGCCCGAGCATGGCCAAATGGTGTCTTGGTCACGCAGTAACGCGGTATTTCCAGCGATCACGTTCATTCGTTTTTCCTTTGCTTCCCGTATCCGTTTGCGAACGAGGAATATTTTAAATTTTAGCAGAAAAAACGCAGTATTCCTCCATTTACTTCCGGTGGTGACGTCCGTGTGGTGCAGCAACTGAGGTGTCGAGTATCAGGGGTCGTGTGTCGAGTGTCAGGGGTCGTGTGTTGAGTATCAGGGGTCGTGTGTCGAGTGTCAGGGGTCGTGTGTTGAGTATCAGGGGTCGTGTGTCGAGTGTCAGGGGTCGTGTGTTGAGTATCAGGGGTCGTGTGTCGAGTGTCAGCCGTCGCGTGTCGAGTGTCAGGGGTCGTGTGTTGAGTGTCAGGGGTCGTGTGTCGAGTGTCAGCCGTCGTGTGTCGAGTGTCAGGGTCGTGTGTCGAGTGTTAGCCGTCGTGTGTCGAGTGTCAGCCGTCGTGTGTCGAGTGTCAGCCGTCGTGTGTCGAGTGTCAGCCGTCGTGTGTTGAGTGTCAGGGGTCGTGTGTCGAGTGTCAGCCGTCGTGTGTCGAGTGTCAGCCGTCGTGTGTCGAGTGTCAGCCGTCGTGTGTCAGGGGTCGTGTGTCGAGTATCAGCCGTCGTGTGTCGAGTGTCAGCCGTCGTGTGTCGAGTATCAGCCGTCGTGTGTCGAGTGTCAGGGGTCGTGTGTTGAGTGTCAGGGGTCGTGAGTCGTTTGTCAGCCGTCTTGTGTCAGCCGCCGTGTGTCGTGTGGTACCCATCCAGGGACGTAGGCCTACCTACGACGTACGGCCCTCAACCAGGGATGCCGGGGTCGGCGTTAATAAGATTTGGCCTGATTCCCAAAGGCCTGGAGTGCCCCTACCTGACCACCATCCACCTTCCCTTGCTGCCGCCCCCCCCCCCCACCCCCTACGCCCAGCTAGCCCCAGTCTTCACCCTCCCCTCCCACCCTTGTACCCTCCCGTCCCACCCCTCATCCGAGCGTCACACCCAAAGCAAAAGTCACCTCATAGACTTCAACCACCTTCACTACTGCCCCACCCCTTGCGCCCCACCCCACCAACCACCTCTGGCTGCGGGGTTGCAAACTGAGCACAAGGGTTGGTGGGCAGGGAGGGGAGTTGGGTGGAATACGAGGGAGGAGGGGGAGGGGTGGGGGAGGGAAGATGATGAGAGTAGGGATCGGCGTCAGGGTTGGCGCCCGGGGGTTGGAGAGAGGGAGGGGGAGCAAGGGCAGAACAGGGCAGGGGAGGGAAGGGGAGATTGAGGGAGGGGGTGATGGAGGGGGGAGGTAGGGGTGAGGCAGGGGGAGTTAGGGGAAGTAGAACAGGGGAGGAGGAGCTGGGGTGGGGCAGGGAGTGGGAGAGGAGGAGGGGGAGAAGGGTCTGGGGAGGGCAGGGAAGGTGAGGGGGCAGGGCAGGGGATGTCGAGGGAGGGGGAGAGGAGGAGGGGGAGAAGGGGCTGGGGAGGGCAGGAAATGTGAGGGCGGGGGACAGGGGAGGCTAAAGCAGGGGGTGAGGAAGGGGGGGGGGGGGCAACCTCATAATAACGGATGGCTTCTACTACTGTAGACCAGCCGTCGTCCAGTGGCGGCCACTTTGCGGCGATATTAAAGCCAGCAGAGGAACCAGAGGGTATAGGCGGCGTAGGGTGGAAGGCGGTGTGTGGGGGGGGGAGGGGGGGCTAACTTATGATATGTGACCACTACAGCGTTCCCGGCCAGCACAGCCGGGGACCCAAGCTAATCCCGTGACCGTGGACAGGAAATGAGCGTCTGCGACGAGATTTCACCGTGGTTTGCCCTGGAAGGGCTGGGAATCTCCTTTTTTTATGACGTCGTTTCCTCCGCTTATATATATATTTATACATATTGCTTGGTTGATTTCCTTCAAGAGGGGCAATCCGAAAGACTTCCGTATTTTACCTGATCCACGGGTAGATCCAATTGGTTAGGGGATGGTGCTAGTGTCAGTGGGGGGCACTCCGGGAGAATGCCTTTAAGCACATCGTCCATTAACTGCACCACGGAGACTGCACCATAGAGAGACATGTATATGAGGCTGTATATAATATTTACCACCGCATGCCAGTGATAAATATGACCCATCAACTTTACGGCACGTCTCAGCATATCGATGGATTCTCTAGCTTACGGCTCGAAGTGCTTAGCGTCCGAAATCTGAGGACTGACTCGCACGTCATTGATGCCTCTCTCTCACCGTCGTCGGCGGAGGTGGCGAGTCCAGGTTCAACTTCAGAGACCTAACGGGACCGCCAATTTATTCATGTGATTTACGACATTCCTCGGCGCCGTAATGATCACGGGAATTACCTTTCCGTATGATGGCATACTTGGCCGCGTGGCGGCGCTCCGCAAGCCACCTAGCGGCTCGAGGCGACACTGGAGTCGAAAAGGCTTGGAGACGATATTGTTATAGAGTGGAAAATATTGTCATAGAGTGGACAGTATTGTCATAGAGTGGACAGTATTGTCATATAATTGACAGCATTGTCACAGAGTGGACGGTATTGCCATAGAGTGGACGGTATTGTCATAAATTTAACGGTATTGTCACAGAGTGGACAGTATTGTCATATAATTGACATCATTGTCATCGATTGGACTTTATTGCCATAAAGTGGACGGCATTGTTTTAATTCACGGTATTGTCGTAGAATAGACGGTATTGTCATAGAGTGGACGGTATTGTCATAGAGTGGACGGTATTGTCATAGAGTGGACGGTATTGTCATATAGATGACAGCATTGTCACAGAGTGGCCGACATTGTAATAGAGTAGCCGATATTATCACAGAGTGGACGATATGGTCATAGAGTGGACATAATTGTCACAGAGTGGACGGTATTGTCACAAAGTGGACGATATTGTCATATAATTGACAGTAATATCACAAAGTGTACGGTATTGTCACATAATTGACAGCATTTTCACAGAGTGGACGGTATTGTCACAGATTGGACGGTATTGTCATAGAGTGCACGATATTTTAAACAGCGGTTAAGTGGGTATTATCACAGAGTGGAAAAAATGCTAATGGATAAACACCTTCATCGTAATGTTCCTTAATTACTTTCTCCGCACCCAATTAATTCTGCAACACAATTCGCCTGGCTTCCGGGGAAGTCGCCAGTTGTCAACATTTCACTGAGATCATAAATCAGCCAATCAAGACGGACTTTGCCATGAGCCTTCTCAGTCTACAATACTGAAGCCAACGAGTGGTGGACGACAGCGCTGTGGGAAGGACTCATTTCGGGGAAAAACATCGATCGACTGTGGAACCAGCAGAACGCGTGACTTCCCAACGTTGCTTTCCTTTCACATTCTCAGTGGCATTTACTTCCAGACGGATTTTCTTTCTTATTTTCCATCGCAATTTTAGAGACACCTAATTCGGACATATACATATATTTTCGTGTCATAAAGCCTCTCGTTTGAGATATTTGTCCCACCTGGTTTGACTCTTTAAAAACTTGACCATGTGGGTGGGGCGCGATGCTTCGATGGTATTAAAGCGCATGGGACGGTTAGCATATGTTCAACTTTATATTTATAACCAATATTCCTTGAGGTAAACAGCCTACTATTGTGGCCCTTTCACGTTACCTGTGTTGATCAATAACTCTCAACCTCTCTTAATTACGTTAAAAATGTATCCGCTAATGTTAGAAATGTTACATGGATTTCATTATAAAAACTTATGAAAGGTATTCATTCGGTTTCAATGGAAATGCACTCGAATGCCATGAATGTCCACTCGATTACCATGAATGTCCGCCCGATTACCACGAGTATCCACTCGATTACCATATTATGTGTTCACACGGTTACCATGAGTATCCACTCATTTACCAAGATGGTCCAAAATATCCTTACGGCTTTGTCCTGCATTACCGTGGATATTCATGGGTTATTTAACACAATGGGCTCAACTTTCAAAATGATTTATCCACATTTCCAGCAAATTGACCAAATCACACACCACCATAGTGACTACCATACCACGTGAGATACGCTCGGTCGTTTCCGCGCAGGTGTTTTTAGGACGTCGGTTATAACTAGTGAGAGCGGAGTGACTTATTATGATGTGAACCTCCGGACTGACGGGGCAGTGGAAGGAGGTTGGGGGGGGGGGTTACATGGCAACCCGTAACCCATCCGTTGCCATGACTACAGAGCGTCAATGCGCTAGCTGCACCCTCCGTCTAGCCACCGCCCCCCCCCACCCACACACACACCCGCTCTCTCACCGAGTGCCACCCCCCCCACCCACTCTCCCTCACCGAGTGCCCCCCCCCTTCCGCCACACACACACTCTCCCTCACCGACTGCCATTCAGAGTGTGGCTTTCGTGCCGAAGACTTTCTAGGAAGCAGTTACAAATTATATTCGTTTAGGGGAGCAGATATGACTCTTCCTTTGGGGAAGTATCAGAATCTGCAGGGTAGTGGATGGGGGTCGTGGAAGTAGAGGGGGAGGGGGGGGGGGTGAATGGGGCCAGGAGCAGGAGCAGGAGCAGAGGCAGGAAGGGTAGGTAGGAAAGAAGCGTGTTTATTGCGCGCGCATGATAGCGACTTCCGGAGACGCCAAGGCGCAAATAAGCTTGATTTACCACGACTCGCGGCTGGGGAAATCTCCCGCATGGTGTCGCCTCGCGCCGGATTGGCGAGAGATTGGGACCGACGCATGCGCCTGGCTGGCTTGGTGGGTGGGGGAGTTGGTGGTGGGTGGGGGAGTTGGTGGTGAGTGGGAGAGTGGGGGGGGGGGGGGAGGGTGAGGGCGGCTGGGCGGGGCCCTGCGGGGATCTAGTTGGCCCTGGACGGTTAAAGCGTGCCATGTGGATGTCCTTGTCTTGGGCAACAGAAGACATGCTCGGGGAAAAGGTAATTCGGCTGAAGGCTGGAGGCGTTATAACAAAGGGGACGCGCGGGAAAGGCGTCGTTGCTTAGCGCCTTTAGGCCCCGTATGTAGTCGGGCCAAGGTCAAGGTCATTGCGCCTGTCTTGTGCTGCGTGTATGGATGTATGGGTGGACGGGCGGTGACATTTCTTTTTCTTGGGGATCGGGGATGCGGGTTGGATAGAGGGATGCGAAGTGGGCGCCTCTCACCTCCCGCCGAAGTGAGAAGATAGAATAAGTGAATAAGCGAAGGAGTTGTTTAGGTGTGAAAAGTGTAGACGGATGGTTGTTTGGGAGAGTATGCTGGTTCGTTGGGAAATAATTTACTTCGTTGGGGGGTGATTTTGTGGGTTGGGACACTGATATGGTGGGCTGGAGCAGTGATTTGGTGGGCTGGAGCAGTGATTGGGTGGGATGGGGCAATTATTTGGTGGGCTGGGGCAATTATTTGGTGGGCTGGGGCAGTGATTTGTTGGGACCGGGCGGTGATTTGGTTGGCTGGGGCAGTTATTTGGTGGGATGGGGCAGTTATTTAGTGGGATTGGGCAGTGATTTGGTGGGCTAGAACAGTGATTGGGTGGGATGGGGCTATTATTTGGTGGGCTGGGGCAGTGATTTGTTGGGACGGGGTGGTGATTTGGTCGGCTGGGGCAGTTATTTGGTGGGATGGGGCAGTTATTTAGTGGGATGGGGCAGTGATTTGGTGGGATGGAGCTGTGATTTGGTGGGACGGAGCACAGATTTGGTGAGATGGGGCAGTGATTTGGTGGGATGGGCAGTGATTTGGTGGGATGGATCAGTCATTTGGTGGGATGGATCAGTTATTCGGTGGGATGGGGCAGTTATTTGGTGGGATGGGGCAGTGATTTGGTGGGATGGGGCAGTTATTTGGTGAGATGGAGCAGTTATTTGGTGGGATGTGAAAGTGATTTGGTGGGATGGAGCAGTGATTTTGTGGGATGGATCAGTGATTTGGTGGGATGGGCAGTGATTTGGAGTGATGGGGCAGCGATTTGGTGGGATGGGAAAGTGATTTGGTGGGATGGGCAGTGATTTGGTGTGATGGGGCAGTGATTTGGTGGGATGGGAAAGTGATTTGGTGGGATGGAAAAGTGATTTGGTGGGATGGAGCATTGATTTGGTGGGATGGGGCAGTAATTTGGTGTGATGGGGCAGTTATTTGGTGGGATGGGGCAGTTATTTGGTGGGATGGGGCAGTGATTTGGTGGGATGGAGCAGTGATTTGGTGTGATGGGGCAGTGATTTGGTGGGATGGAGCAGTGATTTGGTGTGATGGGGCAGTTATTTGGTGGGATGGGGCAGTTATTTGGTGGGATGGAGCAGTGATTTGGTGGGATGGAGCTGTGATTTGGTGTGATGGGGCAGTGATTTGGTAGGATGGATCAGTTATTCGGTGGGATGGGGCGGTTATTTGGTGGTGTGGGGCAGTGATTTGGTGGGATGGAGCAGTGATTTGGTGGGATGGGCTGTGATTTGGTGGGATGGAGCAGTTATTTGGTGGGATGGGCCAGTGATTTTGTGAGATGGAGCTGTGATTTTGTGGGATGGGGCAGTGATTTGGTGGGATGGAGCAGTTATTTGGTGGGATGGGGCAGTGATTAGGTGAGATGGAGCTGTGATTTTGTGGGATGGGGCAGTGATTTGGTGGGATGGGAAAGTGATTTGGTGGGATGGGAAAGTGATTTGGTGGGATGGAGCATTAATTTGGTGGGATGGGGCAGTGATTCGGCGGGATGGGGTAGTGATTTGTTGGGATGGGGCAGTGGTTGGTTTGGGAGAGTCAGTCGGTTGGTTGGTTGGCCGAGTGGCTCGGTTGAATGGGGCAGTCTGTTGATGGAGTGGGAGAGTCGCTTGGACAACATACGTGAATGGCATATGCGGTGCCGTTACCGGCTGTCTGCTCGACCCAATACCATGACGACCCGTGTCTGACACCACACAGCTCCATTGTGCTTGTATTAATAACAACTCAACGTGTCATAACAACAGCGAAACCCGAATATAGATGGGCGAACACAGCCGTTTAAGTCAAAAACAAAGAAAAAAAGAAGCCAAAAAAACTAAACAAAAGACGCAGCCTCCATTGTTCCCCAGCGATGTGACAGCTTCAAGGTGACATTGAAGCATTGAAGCACGTCGCCATTTCGCCAGCGCGAGGTTATAATAAAACAGATTGCGCGCGACTGAAATATATCTCTCCGCGGAACCGGGCGGCGGCGCCGGCCGTGTATTGTGTGTGGCGTGTATGGTGGTAGGGTGGTGGAGGGAGGGTATGAGAGGACTGAGCAATGACCAAGGCCTTAGAAGATTTCTTTTTCCCCGCCTCAGCTCTTGTCGCAGGCCCCCAGTGTGTCCAAGGCTCGGTGTGTCCCAGTCCCAGTGTTTGACTGAGTATAACATCAAACGGCGCTCCTGGAAACCGTCTCCATAATGCCTAAAAACTTGTCGTGAGGCGGCAGCTCCCGTTACGATAACGTCATAAAAGCATGCAATCGACGTGACTCGAAAGGAAATGAAAGGGGACGAAGAAAGGGCAGGTGGGGGGCGGGGGATGGGAGGGGGAGGGGGGGCGAGGGGGGTGTTGAGCCGGGCTGGGTGGCGCTGATAATTGCGAAGGGTGCTGCTTGCCTCTCAGTAGATGAAGCCTAGCTGCGGCTTGGCAGAAACTATCAAAGAGCTAAGGCTAGAAGGGATTTTATTTTTTGCGGGGAGGCTTTCGCGGCGTAAAAATGAGACATGATTCGCAATTATATTAATTAACACCAGCGAATTTTATTCGAAAGATAATAAAACTACTGCTGGCTGAGAGATCAGTTAAAGTGCATGGCGCAAGGCGTATTATAAGTTGTTACCAGTAAGTTGGAAGAAAATCTAACGCTAACTAATCAATGATAATCATCGATTTCGATAATGATGGGATACAATAAATTTAATATTGCCCGGTATAGATTAAGATATTAATTAAGCAAATGGACGGTGCTCTATCGTTGAATCTTAGTGTTCGCATCTAGTTTCAAGATAATGAGTGAAAATGACCTTAGCCTTTGTTTAAAATACGCCCGGCATCGGAAACCGATAATGGTCGCACGCTGTTGCCTCATCGAGCAGGTATGAGCTCGTACAGGGGTTGCACCGTGGTCTAGATCGCAGCTTGTTCGGGTTGTGTATTGCAAACTGTGCTTTTGGTCTGCTCTGCCTAACAGATCGGCGTCGAATAGATACCTATCTGTTCGAATTCAACTTGTGGAAATCAGTGTAGTATAAAAACATCATGTTTTTTTCTTACGGAGGAGAAGAGACATTTACCCCGTGAGGTAAACTTGAACAAGGTGTGAACAAGGGGCTAAGTCGATTGACAGCAATTTCGAAGTTTACAATATGACCGCAAAGTTAAAGGTAATAACATATGCTTATTGCTTTATACCAAGACATCAATTTTAGTTTTCTTTATCTAAATTAGGAAAGCGCCAATAATTATATATTTCACAATGTCAACAAGATTATGACAAATAGCCAAATAAACTCCTTCAACTCCATTTCAATGATATAAGCTTACTACCTCTTAATAAGACTCTTATATATATGAATGGTTTATAGGCCAGCTTCTGTGTAAATTAAATTGTAAAATTAATATAATAAAGCCAAGAAAAGTAAATATTGAAGCAATTTGGGTAGTTATTAAAGATATATGGCTCATAGCTAAGAACGTATGGCCCGTTTTAGTCACGAAATCTGAACAAACTCTGGCATCAACTCCGAACGATCAATGCCGTAATTTTTGCGCCAAGTGACGCAGATGCAGTTTCCGGTTTAATTGTGGAAGGTGCTAAATGTAGACAGGTGAAGGGTTTTACGCAGATATTCAGATAAATTCGCGTTTTCGAGAAAGAAGGTAACATTTAGGTGTCTGAATGGTTGAATTCATAGCATCTGGAATAGTATTTTGACCTGCGATGTTGTGTTACGGAGTTTTTAATAAAAGAAGTAAGCTTACCATGACTGCCCTAATAGTGCCCTCGAATGAAATTAACTGGTATTCTATTTTGATAGAGCAATATATTGTATATATATATATATATATATATATATATATATATATATATATATATATATAGATATATATATATAATATATATCTTGAAAGTCGATTGGGTGGACATTACTATTTAAATTAGTTGTATCAAGCAGAATTAAAGACAGCGATTGAATGACAACTGAGGTATAACAGCTATGTTGTGCAGGAAAGTAACAAATAAATTTCATTTCGCAACGTCCAGGATAAAATATTTCGCCATAAATGTTCAATTTTTGTAATGATGCACATTTCGAGAATGTCAATCTTGCGGTTGTCCACACGTCTTTCGGGGGAGCAACATTATTGGACTTTTAGAAATAAGAGAGAAATAAAGACAGTACTTTATGTTGACCACGCGCCTAGCGCGAGGTTATGTTCGCAAGGGAGGCGCGCGCTTGATTCGCTTCATGGCGTTTGTTGCCATGGAGATCGCGATATAAACTGCGCTAAATGCCAAAATCTCGTTAACGAGACACTTCCATGTAATGTTCCCGATTATCGCCCAGCGTAATTTGCTGGCTCCGTGATTCCATGATTCTGTGCCTTTATTATAGGAAGCGTGTGAACATACGACTGAAAAACAGCAGTAGCGTGTTATTATATCTATATATATATATCTATCTATCAATTAAATATTTATATATACAATATTTTAGATATATGTGATAACGTTAGAGCTGTCTTCACAACGCTTTTGCCAGGGCCCGCGTTTCTTTGTTCCTTTAAGTAAAGTGGGACTTTTTGGATTGAGACGGTTGATGTCAAGCCCCAAAAGAATCGATTGATCCGGTTGCCATGGGGAGAGAGCAGGACGAGAACAACATTGGCCACGAGATTAAGACGAGACGTGGCGACATTCGTCCTGAATACAGCGCTGTCGGAATCGGAAAGGAGGGGAGAGGGGGGTGGTTGTATAATAGCGGAGGTGGGAAGGGGGACATTGGAACCAAGTGAGGGAAAAGAAGAGGGGAGAGGGAGCGAGAGAGGAGAGAAGAGGGCATGGGGCTGGGGACAGGAGCGGAGAGGAGAGGAGGGAGGAGATGGTAGGGTAACTAGCCATGGGGGCCTCTTCTGTCCCAGACAGGAATACGGAGGCTGTGGCGAAAGTTCGCCGTCGGAAAACAATCCATTATGTCCACTAATTGCTTCCCGAAGTGGCTGAACGTGTGTCCCTAACCTAACAATGCCCTCAGGACGTCCACGTAGGACATCGCGACCGACCATTGCCCAACACCTTCACTTTTAACAAGACCCCTTGTTTTTCTTATATTACTTCTTTCCTCTGCTGGCGCCCCTCTCACTGTTCATCCCTTCCGCGGCTGGCAAGCCCTCTTTCCTTCTATTCCTGCCTATCTATCTCGCTCTCTCTTTGGCTCTCCCCCTCCCTCTCTCTCCCTTCCTTTCTCTCCATCTCCCTCTCTCTTCCGGCCTCTCTCTCCTTGCTAAAGTCGCTTAATCTCACGTCCCCAACTTGACAGCCAGCTAACTAGCCAGCCTGCCTGCCGTATAACCCAGTGACCTTGCCATCTCATTATCAGCGCCTTCCCATCATATCGATTTACTTGAAAAAGAATTAATTCGTCACGGAGGACATTGTTCTGGCTTGGTACAAATGTTGATCCTGCCAATCAAACCCCGTAATGACGCCACGGCGTGGGCATGGCACCATGGCGACCGCGAAACAGAGCTGGCTTTACGTATACACACCCTGTTGTTTTCGTATTAAATATGTTTCCATTTATAAGGTGATTTACTTCATGGAAGACAACCACAATGTGTGTCAAATTAAGAAATTAAATGCAGTCTGCTCGCTGGAAGGTGTGAAAAGGGTGGTGGACAGCAGGTGGTTGTGGTTCTGTTGTCGAAAACAGCTTGTTCTGTTGATAGCTGTATTGCAGCCAGTTTTGTACTGTTGACTGCTACAGCTGTGCACAGTTCACATTGAATCAAAATATGGACTGTTCGCATACCATAACAAGGGCGGATACATGATAATACTTGGCGAGTTTCGGAGTCACGGTTATTTGATATTAAAATTCACAATTCACAATAATTGAAAAGCTTTGATCACGAGGGTCGGCTAATTGTGACATCAGGTCCGGGATAAACCCACCCCTCCCTCAGCGACTGGCTTCTACCTTCAAACAGTTACCAAACTCGTCTGCCCGATGGTGTGGACGCAGCCACTGGCGAGATGTTTGATCTCGGCTAAAATCTTTTAGCCTTTTTTTCTTGGCAAACATTATTGTGTCGCATGATTTATCTCCTACCCTAAGGGGCAGGAAGGACATGGCGAATTTGTGATGAGAACAAAACATCTCGCACTCAGCCTCAGAGCAAAACCATACGGACATCAACTGCCTATGCTCCGCGTCCACGATCGGTCAGACGATTTCGATGATGATTGCCTCCCAGAAAACATGGCTTATATTTATTTACCTCTCTACTTGTTCAATGGCGGGTCTGTCATAAAACATGACTTGTGTAATATAACTATATATATAATATCATAATTATTATTATTGTTTGGATTTAATGCTAAGCGGGATGGCCTCATCTTAGACGCAGCTTGTTTAATGCAGCTCATCGAACTGACCGTTTGGCAGGGATATTCGCCTTGCATGTACCTGGGTGGATGGGGGTCAGCCGAGGACGGAATTGACAGCCTTTTGGGCATAGAGAGACCTTGTTGTTGAGATTGCGAGGGCATCCGATGGTGCCTCATTGCTCATTACTACTCCTCGGCTGCCAGAGATGAGGGCAGCTTACACAGGCAATATGGGTGCGGGTGTTTGCGTGTGGGATACAGAGAGACAGGGGCGGAGAGGCAGAGGGAGAGAGGCGGGGAGGGGGGAGGGGCCGGTGATAGGGAGAGAGGCGGGGAGGGGGAGGGGTGATAGGGAGAGCGGGGGAGAGGGCGACGAGAGGGGTAGGGGGTGGGGGATGTCAGAGAGAGAGAATGGGAGAGAGAGGGACAGAGCAAGAAAGAGAGACAGAGGGGGGGGGGGGGAAGAGAGGGAGAGGGTGTGAGGGCAGGAGGGTAAGAGAGAGAAGACGAGGGAGATGGAGTGCGGAGAGAGACACAGATGAAGATAGAGAGAGAGCTTAAGGGTGGGGGGGGCTCTAGCCAGAATGAGAAACGGCTAGAGACCGAGGGAGAGAGAGAGAACTGAATGGGGGGGGGGAGACAGAATGAGAAAGAGCTGGAGATCGAGGGAGAGAGAGAGCTGGAAGGTACAGAGGGAGGAGAGAGAGAGAAGCAAAGAGAGAGTGAGACTCTAATTTGCTTTGGGACGGAGAGCCGATAGATGGAGATTGGGTTGGAGAAGGACAAGATAATGCCCAAATGACTGGAGACCGAACAACATAACTGATCATGAGAAGAGCAAGGAAGAGAAAAAAGATCAAGACAAACATCAAGAGCCTAACACAGGGAGACGGAAAGAGAAAAAGATGGACGAGAGTGAGACGAGAGGGTATAGAGAGAATTAAGGAACAAGCATTGGATATTCGTGGTAACATTTCCAGAGAGGAAGCCCGCATCCACGCAATCATCACACCCACTAACATCCGTAAAACAATTTTACAGATGGCCCGGTCGGCTTGAATCAGGCCGTTCCTTTCAGATAACGGCTGGTATTGTCCGATAAGTAAAACTAGTTGCCTCGACTGAGCAGCATTGGTTCCATTGTGGACACAGGAACTGTCGCTTAGAACGCTTGTCACGTTTGTCTGACTCTTCCCAAGCATACTCCGGCCCCGAGCGCCGGAGTTTGCTTGCACAGTCTGGCTCGGGAGATACATCTTAGGGATAATAGGATGAGCGTGGATGTGGCAAAACAACCTATTTGGTGGTCAAGGTGGCATGTGTTGGGTTGTGCGGGTGCACTAAAGTTACATTACCTGGCTAGCCGGGATAGGTTGGTTGTATATTCAGGACGCTTTAGCCAATTTTGGTCATATCGCGTCAATGGGAGAAGGAAGGGAAGAGCGGAGCCATGTCCCCGGGGTAATGCTCTACTCTTTGCAAAGAAGACATGGGATCCTTATCTTGCGACCACACAGACATGGCCAAGCGGGGGCTCGAAACATCGATCCACGTGCCGTTAGGCTTTCAGGTGGCCAGAGCACTCAATGCGAGCGTTCTAACCCACTGAGCTATCGAGGCAGCCCTAACTGGGATAGGATACACGCATTTATCGCTCGGTATGGGCATATCAATCCATAACTGTGGGTAATATCCAGTCACTGGTGTGGGGATTATGTATGGTTAGGATAGGATACACAAATTTAACAGGGTCAGAATATCGAATTTATATCTTGGTTCTTTTATTGGTGTGGGATATCATATGGTACGTAGATGACGTTTGGTTAGGATGGGATATGTACATTTACCAGCGTAACAAATGATATGGTTTGCTTGATTACGCCATATGATGCACTGATTTAACATCATGCTATGCTTGTTAAGGATATTATTAAACGGTATGAAAATATCAAATATATAGCTTGGTTAAAAAAGTATTCGTTCATTGCTGTTGGAATATCAAATGATGTGCGTGGTTAGAATACGATAGGCAAGTTACACATTTTTACGATGTCAGAAGCCTGATAAACGGAATGAGAATATAAAATTAGATTTTTAAGAAATGAAACGAATTGGTTGAGTTTGTGCACACAGGGACTTAACTGGGTCAAAGAACCTTGCTGGATGACGAAGGATTGGACAGAAAGGAGTAGATTGCATTTACTGTCAGGTTGATAACGATCTTAGATCCAGACAGGTCATTCAAATCTTTAAAGATCCAAGAGGATGTCTCACATATACTAATGCAGCTCACACCCCTAATTCTCACCTACGACACTCGAATTGAATCGAGGGGTATTTTCTCATCCTGAATAATTCACCCAACGTGTGGGATGACTACACCTACATGTTATCCTGGTATATCTTTGGGGAGGATAATTTCTATAGCCCCCCCTCCCCCCCCCCCCCAGCTCACACCCCCACACCCCACCTCTCGACGACGCCATTCCCTTTTGTCAGCCAAACCGGAAACCCGTTGCTTTCAATGACTCCACCTAAACGAAGGCTCCTCCGTTGGAAAGGATTTGGTGAAATGACGTGATGTGTCGTCTAGCCCGAGTGCTACCCTCTTTCCTCTCTCCCCATCCATGCACCCATCATCCCCCATTAGATCCACATATCTCTCACTTACACCCCCCACCCTCCCTCCAACAAACACGCCACCTGTAAGAAGTTGAGACAAACAAGACAAGTTCATTACGTGGTGGACAACACTCTATCGATGGGAAGAGAATAACTGAGCAGACAGGACAGAGAGAACAGGCGGAGGACAGGCGGAAGACAGGAAGAGAACAGGCGGAGGGCAGGCAGAGGACAGCCAGAAGACAGGAAGAGGTCAGGTAGATGCCAGCTAGAGGGCAGGCAGAGAACGAGCATAGAACAGGCAGAGAACGGGCATAGAACAGGCATAAGACAGCCAGAGGACAGCCAGAGGACAGGCGGTCGCTGCCCCTAACCCAACCCCCCACCCTCCCCCACCCCGTGTGCCCTTACTCCGCCACCTTGCCCCTTCCTCCCATCTCCCCGCACTCTCCTCGTCCCATGGTCTTCACAGCCTTCGGTCACGCAGCCATAGCTACAGTTTTATCCCAAAGTGCTGTTGGTTGTCGTTTCGCGTTCGCGGCATGGAGGGATGGGGGAGGGGGAGTAGGTGTAGAGGGGGGGGGGGGGTGGGGGTGCAGTAAGGCTTGTTCCGTAGCATATATATTTTCACACACACCCAGACAAGGTGCGCCACGTTGAGGTAAAACAGTCTTGAAGCTAGCTTGTCAGTCAGCGGAGCGAGTCATGAAGGGAATTAAGGCAATAAGGGTGGCACGGGTCTTGCCCTGGGCTGTGACCGAAATGTCAAGGAAATTCCTATGACCTATCTGTACTATGTTGGTCTAGTTATACCAGGGTGACCTCTCAATATCATAGGACTATTCTGTACCTAGTTAACCTGTTCTTGACACAACCTATAAATTGTGAACACTGAATTAGTCCAATTTAAGAACCGAGTGAAAGTGACGGGTCATTAACAAATAGTCCATGGATCACAAGGTAATTCGACCATGGCTGGTTGGTCGTTAATTGATCATAAGCTATTTGATCAACGGACTAATTTTCGGTCCAGTAGATCTACAAGTTGCTATCTGTTCCATCTTAACATCATCTACTCTATGGGCCATTGTGATCAGCATTAATCATATTGACCATGGTGATCAGCATTAATGATATAGACCATTGTGATCAGCATTAATCATATTGACCATTGTGATCAGCATTAATCATTTTGACTATTGTGATCAGCATTAATCATATTGACCATTGGGATCAGCATTAATCATGTTGACCATTGTGATCAGCATTAATCATATTGACCATTGTGATCAGCATTAATCATATTGACCATTGGGATCAGCATTAATCATGTTGACCATTGTGATCAGCATTAATCATATTGACCATTGTGATCAGCATTAATCATATTGACCATGGTGATCAGCATTAATCATTTTGACCATTGTGATCAACATTAATCATATTGACCATGGTGATCAGCATTAATCATTTTGACCATTGTGATCAGCATTAATCATATTGACCATTGTGCTCAGCATTAATCATTTTGACCATTGTGATCAGCATTAATCATATTGACCATTGTGCTCAGCATTAATCATTTTGACCATTGTGATCAGCATTAATCATATTGACCATTGTGCTCAGCATTAATCATATTGACCATTGTGATCAGCATTAATCATATTGACCATGGTGATCAGCATTAATCATTTTGACCATTGTGATCAGCATTAATCATATTGACCATGGTGATCAGCATTAATCATATTGACCATTGGGATCAGCATTAATCATGTTGACCATTGTGATCAGCATTAATCATATTGACCATTGTGATCAGCATTAATCATATTGACCATTGGGATCAGCATTAATCATGTTGACCATTGTGATCAGCATTAATCATATTGACCATGGTGATGAGCATTAATCATATTGACCATGGTGATGAGCATTAATCATTTTGACCATTGTGATCAACATTAATCATATTGACCATGGTGATCAGCATTAATCATTTTGACCATTGTGATCAGCATTAATCATATTGACCATGGTGATCAGCATTAATCATTTTGACCATTGTGATCAGCATTAATCATATTGACCATTGTGATCAGCATTAATCATATTGACTATTGTCATCAGCATTAATCATATTGACCATGGTGATCAGCATTAATCATATTGACCTTGGTGATCAGCATTAATCATATTGACCTTGGTGATCAGCATTAATCATATTGACCATGGTGATGAGCATTAATCATTTTGACCATTGTGATCAACATTAATCATATTGACCATGGTGATAAGCATCAATCATATTGACCATTGTGATCAGCATTAATCATATTGACTATTGTGATCAGTATTAATCATATCTGTCATTGTGATCAGCATTAATCATATCGACCATTGGGATCAGCATTAATCATATGGGCCATTGTGATCAGCATTAATCATATTGACCATTGTGATCAGCATTAATCACATTGACCATTGGGATCAGCATTAATCATATTGACCATGGTGATCAGCATTAATCATATTGACCATGGTGATCAGCATTAATCACATTGACCATTGGGATCAGCATTAATCATATTGACCATTGAGATCAGCATTAATCATATTGACCATTGTGGTCAGCATTAATCATATTGACCATGGTGATCAGCATTAATCACATTGACCATTGGGATCAGCATTAATCATATTGACCATTGGGATCAGCATTAATCATATTGACCATGGTGATCAGCATTAATCATATTGACCATGGTGATCAGCATTAATCATATTGACCATTGGGATTAGCATTAATCATATTGACCATGGTGATCAGCATTAATCATATTGACCATTGTGATCAGCATTAATCATATTGACCATTGTGATCAGCATTAATCATATTGACCATTGTGATCAGCACTAATCATATTGACCATTGTGATCAGCATCAATCACATTGACCATTGTGATCAGCATTAATCATGTTGACCATGGTGATCAGCATTAATCATATTGACCATTGTGATCAGCATTAATCATATTGACCATTGTGATCAGCATTAATCATATTGACCATTGTGATCAGCATTAATCATATTGACCATTGTGATCAGCATTAATCATATTGACCATTGTGCTCAGCATTAATCATATTGACTATTGTCATCAGCATTAATCATATTGACCATTGTGATCAGCATTAATCACATTGACCATTGTGATCAGCATTAATCATATTGACCATTGTGATCAGCATTAATCATATTGACCATTGTGATCAGCATTAATCATATTGACCATTGTGATCAGCATTAATCATATTGACCATTGTGCTCAGCATTAATCATATTGACTATTGTCATCAGCATTAATCATATTGACCATTGTGATCAGCATTAATCATATTGACCATTGTGATCAGCATTAATCATATTGACCATTGTGATGAGCATTAATCATATCTGTCATTGTGATCAGCATTAATCATATTGACTATTGTCATCAGCATTAATCATATTGACCATTGTGATCAGCATTAATCATATTGACCATTGGGATCAGCATTAATCATATTGACCATTGGGATCAGCATTAATCATATTGACCATGATTTTTGACATGTAAAACATGCAATATTATTTAACCATGACGACTTGCCTCATATATAACATATAGAGCATAATATTTTACAATATTGACCTACATTGATTTCCTTCTGGCATATTTGATTTTCTATTTCTAGCATATGTACTAGTGTGTTCCCCATCATACAGGGATACGTTTCTTTAACATATGGACCATTCTAGCATCTATGACCTTTCCGTATAATTCTTCCTCATGTAATCCGTCATGGCACTACACGCAGATGCAACCTGAGTCAAAGAGATAATCCTCCTAAGCAGCATGCCGGGGAAGACACAACGAGCCCGGCTTTCTCAACATAAAGCTCGATTTCCAGGAAGAAGGCGTTCCGCTTAGGCTATAGTTCTGTTGATGATGATGATGATGATGATGATGATAATGATGATGATGATAATGATAATGATGAGGATGATGATGTGATGTGAGGAACGAGCTCCCACTGCCGGCAGAGGCTATGCATGAAGCTATGCACGACTATGCATGAAGCTATGCACGACTATGCATGAAGCTATGCACGACTATGCATGAAGCTATGCACGCTACACCACCATGAAGTCTTCCTTTGAATGTCCAATGCAAACCGGCAGATAACCCGAGTGCACTTCTAGACGTCCCCTACCCCTCCCCCTCCCCTCAAACCCCCACACCCTCCCTCTAGTCGGAAATCGAGTGGATGGCCACCGGTAGGGGAGTAAATATTGGAAACCGGGACAAAGGCTGATTTATCTCGATCAGATATGACTCAGCCTCAGCCTTAAATCTGCAGAGGCCGATGGTATCGGTATTGACCAACCCCTTATCGTATCAGCATTAATTCTGATGAGGCCAATCTATGAGTATTGACCCCCTCCCCACCCCAACGAAGGCGATAATTACAGAGATGACCAAAAAACTCAAAGCCAAAAACACACATCCGTCGTCGGTTCCTGTTTTAGCGTTTCTATTTGCGGCTCAGACTTGATCCCGGTGGTTATGATAGGGCGGGGGGAAGGGGGGGGGGGGATAAGGGAGGAACGGGCGGGGTGTAACACATGTGGTGTGCCCCACCCCCCCATTAACTCAACAATAAAGAGGAAGGTAATGTCGACCAGAGAGCAAAACAGTCATGCAGCCTTCTATGGCACCCGCACCCCACCCCAGCCCACACCGCAGCGTTCATCAAAGTTCATGGAAGCTGCCAGATGAAAGAGGAGGGGAAATAACGCATGGAAAATCCGGACACACACAGCGACCCCTCCCTCTTCCTTACTCCCCCCCCCCCCCCACCCGCCCCGCGACGCCACTCCACACTCGCACAGACCGACCATGCAAGGGTTTTTTTTTCACCCCGTCATGTCCAAACACGCTCTCCAGTTTTCCTATCAAAGAGAGCCGTCAGACTGTCAGGTCGCCATGGGTGAAACGCCACGCGCCGTCCGCGGCGACTTAACGCCGCTATATATAGATAGGAAACTAATGACGTCCAAGGGCTCGGCTCTCCAGCACATGTGTGTGATGCTGGCCTGGGACGTTTGAGGAGGGGGGGGGGGGGGGATCTATATGTGGATAAGCGGAGGAGACGGGGAGGGCTGGGAGGCAGGGGGTTACGGCTGGATAAGCGGTGCGGACGGGAGGGCTGGGAGGCAGGGGGGTATGGCTGGATAAGCGGAGGGGACGGGAGGGCTGGGAGGCAGGAGGGTATGGCTGGATAAGCGGAGAGGACGGGAGGGCTGGGAGGCAGGCGGGTATGGCTGGATAAGCGGAGGAGACGGGGGTGGGGGGGGGGCTGGGATGGAGGGGGTATGGCTGGATAAGCGGAGGAGACGGGGAGGGCTGGGAGGGAGGGGAGGTTGGGAGGGATAGAGTGCTGGGAGGGAGGGGGTCTGGGAGGGAGGGAGGGGGGTACTAGGGGCGGGGTATTGCTGGACGCCCCTTGTTTGCCCGGCGGCAGGCTAAATCACCAACACGTCACAAAGGGTGCCTTTGTCTCCCGTCTAAGCCGTTTTCCCGGAATGCAATGCGCCGCTACCTGACGGTTTGGCTTCTGCGTAAAATCTTACTGACCGAAAGATTATTTTTTAATTTTTTTTGGCCAATGACGGTGCCGCTATTGGATGTTGTATAGATATATATGCTATGTATATATGCCCATATATAGTCTCTCAAGGGTCAAGTATTTGAGACAATGCAAGAGCGGATCCAGGATTGTGAATAAGCGGGGCAAGCGTGTGTTCCACTCTGGATAGAATGAACTCTCCTAAGAAAGTGGGTGGGGAGTCCACCACATTTAATGGAGTGAAAAAATCGCGATCGGGGGCGTTCGGGGTAATGAGCAAACGGTTACCATGGTGGGGTGGGGCATAAAGGGTTACCATGTTAGGTGGGGGAGGGGGGGAGGGGAGGTCGAATCCTAATGATGGGCGGTCCGAAGCAACCGGTTTAATCTGTTCAATGTTTTCTCTTTAGAATAGTAGCAGCTTCGACTGCAATAGCTGCCTCTGGGTACCTCGCCCCCCGCCCCTCATCCCCCCACCACACCTCATTTGTCTGTCCACTAGCTGGCAGGAGATCCACGGGGGGGGGGGGGGCGGGGAGTCCAATGGAACCACATAAAATCCATTACTATTTTAGAGCGAGAAAAAATAGCAGCATTAACAGAGGCTACTGAGCAAATGACCAGAGATGGTCTGGGAACTGGTCGTCCATCCAAAGCCCCGTAAAATGTTCATCGCTATCCAAGGCATAAAACTACCTACTCTCCCCCAACAACCAATGGACAGACATGGGCTGGGGTCTAAGCTATAACTATTCCGCTATTTCGGTAGTGCAATGCATCCTTGTCGAGGAAAAGATGTCCAAGGTCCATGTCTGCAAAGTGGTAAGTACTGTATTTTTCCTTCGTCGTATATTCTATTTTATTACCCATTTCCATGCATGGACTGCAGGGTCAAGGTTAGAGGGTAAAAGAAGAATAAATAGATTTATTACTATAATTAATCTCAAAAGAGCAATATCATTAACAGCAATAGAATTCAGACACAATTTGATTGGCAAAACCAAACTTGTCTCATTCGTTTTACTTTCATTTTTGTCGTTTGCCCTGTCTGTAAACTGGTATTGTAGGCTTCCATTGCAGAAGCATCATGAGTTCAAAATGGGCACGACATTTCCTAGAAAAGTGTTACAAAGGGCGAAATAAGTAACGAAATAATCAAAACAACGTCCGTGTAGAGATGTCGCCGTCGTCGACAAACGCCGCCATGGGCAAATAACAAATGTGCTCTCCCGCCGACAGAGGTCTTTCCCACCGTACGTTTGCTTCACAATACGGTTGGTTGGCACTGTCTATCTGCTTACGGTGGCCACGAAAGACAGTCAATTTATATTTTTCGATTGAATTCCAAGAACTTGATATACATTTTGCTATGGTAAATCTCCAATTTCGAAGGAAAAATAGGCCAAATAGATGGAGGTTAAGGTTAAGGCGTGCCTCGATCGCGTCAAAGATATGAATATCACAAGTATTTGATATATTTTAATTCATTGTTTGTATGCAAACAATATTTAATATATTTCTGTTAATGCCTCTAGTACTTCAAATAGATTTGTCGGCTACGATATCAGTGACATCGTAATACTCCATATTGAGGCTAAATATTTATTCCATTAGAATCTTTACAGATTTTCACCCGGGAGGATAGATAATTCGGATGGTTAAATATGACCAAATTGTCAACAACAGAACGCCCTCTGGCGGCAACTCGCGGTGAAGGTAGCAAACAAGGAAGCGACCCCTTGGCGAATAAAGGAGCTCGCGTGAAGGCTTAAAACGTGACTCGTGGCTGAGGGAGAGTAATAATCAGAAAAGGGGCCGGAATAAAATGTCAATTTTTGGTCTGAAATTCTTGCCTGAGAAAAGACGCCTACGGCTGGCTGCCCCCACCTCACCCAGCCCTTCATCCCCACCCGCCACCGCCCCCCCCCCCCTCCCCGGCCCGACCGACACACACAGACAAACACAGCCATTTACTTCACCGTGGCCATTCCGGTAGGCGAAATAATATTAGAGAAATGTCACCGTGGTAATGGGATAGAGAGAGGCCATGCCAATTTAGTGACCCAACGCAATAACGTAGGCGGGGGGTAAAGCTGTGATGTGTTTGTGCCCGGTCGACGTCTCTCTCGTGTCTACTAAGATGACCAGCGAGTAGTAGGTGGGGACAAGCCCGGCAAAAGATGACCACCACCCCCCCCCCCCTATCCTCTCCCACCCCAATCCCGCCCGCCCTTGGCGATGGCGGTCAGGCTGGCTGGCAGCGGGTGGGTATAGAGGGGGGGGGGGCGGGGTGGGGGGGGGACGTGGCAGGTTGGGTCGAGCTAGGTAGATAGGTAGGTAGGTTGGTGGTACTTTACACTTATCACCAGGAAGCCGTTGCTTAGGGGCAGTGTGCAATACGTGGGGGCCCCGGCAAGGAATAACCTAATAGAGCGCAATTTATTCCATATAAGCCTTGGGTGAGATGGTTTTGGGGGCATCCGCAAAGAGAGAAAGAGATAGAGAGGCAGAGAGAAAGGGAGAGAGATAGAGCCACGTGATTATCGCGTATCCGATCACGTGGGTGCGAGAGTGGCAGTCTGGTAGGACCTCCCCTCTCGCCAGAGAAAGTGACTTTCTTCGCCTTGATATTGAGAAACGGTGTCATGTTTATGGGTGACGGATGATATAATTTAATATAGCTACAACGATAAAGCTAGACCTGTGTGACACAATTGATAACACAGACATCGGCGACCCAGCGAAGAAAAGGGACATATATTGGACAAATATTTATATTCATATATACACCTGTAATAGTCTATGACACTTGTGTCTGGTCTGTCTGAATTATGAGTGCCAGTCTGCATATAAATTTAACGTGAAAATGTCCCATCTCGTTATTTTATTCCAGTGAAACCGTTAGTCTACGTGATAAAACTTCTCACATGGAAGTCTTGCGGCATTGACACATACATCGGAATTATCGTGTAGATATAATAATGACATGTGCATGCGTATCTGCCTCGCAGAGGAAAATAAAGTAAATGGATTTGTTTCTAAGAATAAAGAAAACACACGTTTTCTATATGTTTCTCACAACAGTTTTCTACTTGCCGGCTCGGTGAGCGTGAGCTTATGGCCACAACGCTCTCATATTATTGTCATTTCATCCTTTCCATTGGCAACGAGACAGCGAAGCGAAGGTCTATCACGATCGGCAAACCTGCAGTTGAATATACATTGAAACAAATTGTTGTCGTATTCGACAAAGATGCTTTTTGTGAAATCACATTATGCAGACAAATACTGATGCGTGCAGTGACAATATTACTGTGGCTTACATGCAGGTGGCGAATAGAAATGACTGGCTGGTCAGTATCACTGCTGATACGGGAATTCATGATAATTGTATTTGTAATAATGAACATCTATATTGCTGACTCAATATAGGTGCTGTTTTGATATTCACGTATTTATAAACATGCATATATACTTCGGCGTACAATGAAATAAGCATGGCTCCTAATATAAATTGTCTCTAGTCGTAATAAAACATTGTCGGCGATGCTGATCCAATGAATGAACACATTCCCAAACTGATTTTACAGCCGAACGTTCGTGGAAGAAATATGAGAGTAAACCACTGAAACAAAGGAAAATAGAACGTTTCGTACCGTTGCACACCACAATTGTACATTTTAAAGAAATGTATTGTGTAACAACGCCAATGTGTACATTGCAGGGTAGCTAGAATTAGATTGTTGGTTAAAATGTATTCTGCAACAAAGAATAAAACGGCAATAAAAAAACACTGATTGAATAATGCCGCTTGTAAAACAGCTCGTGATGGTGACATACTGAATATATTTATTGAACAGGATATATTTATTTTGATATTAAGTGTTGCCACATCAGACATAATGCTTATGTTTTCACCTACATATATTTATATATATTAATATATACTTTGGTTGGGTCTACTTTGATTATGATGATATATTTCATAGATGACTTACTGTACACGGTTTACTGGAGGTTTGCAGTTAATCCGTGTTAAGGATAATTATGGAGCACCATTCCTTTAGCAATCAAGAAGTCCTATGGGAATGCCGGCATAGGAGGTGGAAGGGTGGGTGATAGAAAGGATTATTTCAAGCGATGGATTATCCAATGTTCACCTCCTTTATGAAATTCCATGAGTGTGTGTGCTACCTGGTGTTTACTGCCTCAATGTGGAATATAACGATTCCACTCCAGCAAAAAATATATGTGAGTATGTAAATTTTATCTAATGTAAGAAGATGGTTTGTTACAACACCGATGGCATTGGGTAGGATTGCCTCGTCGCCAGAAATACAGCACTTAATAAATATCCCAATCGTCCATTTTGAAGACAACTGTCTGTTTTCCTCAGTATTGTATAATTTCTTGGTCGTGTTTTGCGACAGGCTCCAGTTACGACCGAAGGATCATGGCCTAAACTAAGCCTTCTTAATGACAGGCAGAATAGGTTCGCTTCCTGTCTGGCACCACGTCTATTGGATGTATAATCACGCCTAGGATGGAACTATAATTAGCACTGTAAATCACAACTAAGGGCTGTCTCACGGGAACTGACTTGAATTGGATATTCATGAAGACCGATAACGAACCTTCAAAGCAAAAAGAAGACAAGAAAAGAAAAAAAATACGATTGCCGGTAGATGAAGTCTGAAAATAATGATGCTATAGAAGGCTAATCAGGTTAAAAGTAGGAACGGCAGAATAAAAATAAACCCTTTGTAAATAGGTAGTAGAAACTAAAAAGCGGCGTAAGCGAAAGAAGGTTCGTCATAAAAACAAGATGCATTGTGTGCATGCCAACATATGTTGGTGTGTCCATGTGATAGCTTTTCCCCCATGGAGAATAATACGGCAGCATCGTCTTTAGACCACAATGTTGATGTTGGCGAGAAGCCATATTGGTTTCTTACATTGACCAGGCACCAGCCACCTCGAGGATATCGGGCACGAGCGCCGAAGATACACAGAATGCCGACCACTCTCCGGGAGGCCGCCCTGCCACCTAGCGGTGGGTTGCGGGACCGTATTGTTGTCGCCAGCTTTATGCAGTATACATACTTGCTCTATCGATGTATCCCCGCCCGCCACTCCACCCCCCCCCCCCACCCCGCCCCCCGCCCCCTCACGCCCCCCCCCCCTCCCCTCTGCCGCCTTTACAGGTAGTGTATATTCTGGTCCTGGTTTATATCATGTGACTTATCCAGGGTGAGACTAAAACGCCAATTATAGCACAAATCAATACAAACAAACACGGATACATTACATAGGGGGAGGCCAACGAGCAGTGGCGCCATCTAGTGGCACGACTCATTGTCCGGCGGTACATCAAGACTACGTGACCAGCAGTTGGTGACGAAACGAGAGCCGAGGTTCCGAGATCATTGCGGCATGGAAGGACATGGGATATAATGGGTGAAGGAGAAAATCTGGCCACATGGAGTAGCATTACCTGTCTAAAATGGGAGAGGGAGGGTTGGTCGTTGCACGTTTTCGCGGAGACATCATTAACTTTATGGAAAGCGAGGGCGACGGTTGCTTGGTTTGGTTGGTTGTATATTCAGGACGCTTTAACCGCTGTTGGTCATATCGCGAGGCGGCCCCGGTTGCTTGGGGGTTGCACTAGAAAGATTATATGTCAAAATGGGTGAGACGGTTTTCGCTCGTTTATTTGGGGTTTCATATACGATATTACATGTCCGAATTGAGGAAGGAGGGCGAGTATTTTGAGGGATGTGGGGAAACAACGCTCGTGGAATGGGAGGAGGAAAGAGGAGACGAATCTTGGGTCAGATGGGGGTGATGGGACGGTAGACAACTGCCCATCAAGATAAAGAAAGGATGGTCGTTTGAGATATTGCGGCAAATATTACCGAAAAGGGGGAAAGAAGGTTGGTTGGTTTATCACATCGTTTGTTGAAAGGAAAAATTTTAGTTGGGGGACGGGAAAGTTGGGGGGGGGGGTCGCGATAGGAGCTCAGCTTCCAAATTGAAGGTTTTCCTGGGTTTCACGGGAGGGCACGTTAGCGGAAAGGAAAGAGGAGAGAGCAGAGGTTGGCCTGGCTGTAAGGACGGTAGAGAAACGCAATCAGAACCAAAACCTATATCGAATAACCATGCAAATATGGTGTTAATACAGTTTTCGGTAGATGACGTAAATCTTTTCTATAATATTACAATGTCAGGATTATAAATGGTATGGGGGATGGAGGCAGTCTAAAGGCTATATGCTATACGGCATGATTGCCGCCGGCAAAAGTCCGACATGACTGCAAAATCTCAGGTTTAATGATATTTGCAAATGTGATATACATCCTTTCGACATCAATTGGAAGTCTTGGGAGGATCTGGCCACCCATAGGATGTGGTGCGTGACTTTTGTGTGAGATGCATGTGGACGAACTCTGGTTTGAGAAATTACACGTAAAATGTCAAACTAGGAGACTCAGGAGTAATGGTTAGGACCAAATGATTTTACACGAATAATTCGGTTCATCGGTTCCCGAGGCTTCTTCTGCGAAACTTGCGGAATCAGAGATAATGGGCCGGGACACACATTCGCAAGGCTCTAATAACCGAACTACTTTTCTTTTTAGGTTAGCCGGTTCTCACATCTTGTCATGTACAAGTTCTTGGAAGTGCTTTTTCGCCGCCGTTGATGTCTGTGTAACTCGTTGGTCGCTTATTCAGAAACGCCGCCCATCGTGCCGCGTCGTTTCAAAGACGTTTCGTCTCCGTTGCCACGCGGCAGTGAGTGTCTCCCCACAGGGGTCTTCGAGGAAGTCATACCAAGAAAAGAAATCAGTTTGGAAAAGTGCGACGTCGCCTCCTCCTTCGGCGTGACAATGCCTCGTTGGGTAGGTGACTGAGGCCCCGTCTCAGTCCCTCAGACAGGCAGGTAGGTAGGTAACGCAGCCACCCTCCCCTCCCACTTCTCCACCCCACCCTCCTCCTTACCCCCTTCCTTGTCATACCGCCCATAACAGGCGACGGTGACGCCTTCATAAGGGTCATTGTGAGCGCTAATGGACGAGCTGAGAACCCGCCTCCGGGCAGGGAGGGGCAGGGGGGAGGGGTGGAGGTAGTGTAGAAGAGGGCGCTATTTGTTCCACGTTCTTCCGCTCAATCGCTTCCAAGAACGTCCCATGAGCTTTGTCCCTGCCCAGCTAGTCAGTATCTATAGTAGGGGGCAGGGCTTGGAATAGAAGGGAGGGCAAGGTATAGGGCGAGACAGCCACGAGCCGCGTGGCTGTTTGATGTAGAGGAATAAAGGGGGACGTGTCTGTGTCTTTGGCCGTGTGACACGCCACTGCTGACCTAGGCTCGGAGCTGTTCGGCCACTCGTTATGTTCGGTGTTTAGGGTACAGGCCACGGCTGACCTAGGCTCGGAGCTGTTCGGCCACTCGTTATGTTCGGTGTTTAGGGTACAGGCCACGGCTGACCTAGGCTCGGAGCTGTTCGGCCACTCGTTATGTTCGGTGTTTAGGGTACACGCCACGGCTGACCTAGGCTCGCAGCTGTTCGGCCACTCGTTATGTTCGGTGTTTAGGGTACACGCCACGGCTGACCTAGGCTCGGAGCTGTTCGGCCACTCGTTATGTTCGGTGTTTAGGGTACAGGCCACTGCTAACCTAGGCTCGGAGCTGTTCGGCCACTCATTATGTTCGGTGTTTAGGGTACACGCCACGGCTGACCTAGGCTCGGAGCTATTCGGCCACTCGCTATGTTCGGTGTTTAGGGTACAGGCCACTGCTAACCTAGGCTAGGAGCTGTTCGGCTACTCGTTATGTTCGGTGTTTAGGGTACACGCCACTGCTGACCTAGGCTCGGAGCTGTTCGGCCACTCGTTATGTTCGGTGTTTAGGGTAGACGCCACGGCTGACCTAGCCTCGGAGCTGTTCGGCCACTCGTTATGTTCGGTGTTTAGGGTAGACGCCACGGCTGACCTAGGCTAGGAGCTGTTCGGCCACTCGTCATGTTCGGTGTTTAGGGTACACGCCACGGCTGACCTAGGCTCGGAGCTGTTCGGCCACTCGTTATGTTCGGTGTTTAGGGTACAGGCCACTGCATAACCTAGGCTCGGAGCTGTTCGGCCACTCGTTATGTTCGGTGTTTAGGGTACACACCACGGCTGACCTAGGCTCGGAGCTGTTCAGCCACTCGTTATGTTCGGTGTTTAGGGTACAGGCCACGGCTGACCTAGGCTCGGAGCTGTTCGGCCACTCGTTATGTTCGGTGTTTAGGGTACACGCCACTGCTGACCTAGGCTCGGAGCTGTTCGGCCACTCGTTATGTTCGGTGTTTAAGGTAGACGCCACGGCTGACCTAGGCTCGGAGCTGTTCGGCCACTCGTTATGTTCGGTGTTTAGGGTAGACGCCACGGCTGACCTAGGCTCGGAGCTGTTCGGCCACTCGTTATGTTCGGTGTTTAGGGTACACACCACGGCTGACCTAGGCTCGGAGCTGTTCGGCCACTCGTTATGTTCGGTGTTTAGGGTACACACCACTGCTGACCTAGGCTCGGAGCTGTTTGGCCCCTCGTCATGTTCGGTGTTTAGGGTACACACCACTGCTGACCTAGGCTCGGAGCTGTTCGGCCACTCGTTTAGTTCGGTGTTTAGGGTACACGCCACTGCTGACCTAGGCTCGGAGCTGTTCGGCCACTCGTTATGTTCGGTGTTTAGGGTAGACGCCACGGCTGACCTAGGCTCGGAGCTGTTCGGCCACTCGTTATGTTCGGTGTGTAGGGTACACACCACTGCTGACCTAGGCTCGGAGCTGTTCGGCCACTCGTTATGTTCGGTGTTTAGGGTACACACCACGGCTGACCTAGGCTCGGAGCTGTTCGGCCACTCGTTATGTTCGGTGTTTAGGGTACACACCACGGCTGACCTAGGCTCGGAGCTGTTTGGCCCCTCGTCATGTTCGGTGTTTAGGGTAGACGCCACGGCTGACCTAAGCTCGGAGCTGTTCGGCCACTCGTTATGTTCGGTGTTTAGGGTAGACGCCACGGCTGACCTAGGCTCGGAGCTGTTCGGCCACTCGTTATGTTCGGTGTTTAGGGTACACACCACTGCTGACCTAGGCTCGGAGCTGTTTGGCCACTCGTTATGTTCGGTTTTTAGGGTAGACGCCACGGCTGACCTAGGCTCGGAGCTGTTCGGCCACTCGTTATGTTCGGTGTTTAGGGTAGACGCCACGGCTGACCTAGGCTCGGAGCTGTTCGGCCACTCGTTATGTTCGGTGTTTAGGGTACACACCACGGCTGACCTAGGCTCGGAGCTGTTCGGCCACTCGTTATGTTCGCTGGTTAAATAGTTTGTCCGGTCCCGTGTAGAGACGACGGGGTCATTTTCATACAAATCCTACCATATACTACTCAAGACATCTGTGCTTCATGACATTTCAAGCTCGTGACGTTAGTATTCAAAATCCCATCGTTATATTCAATTAAATATGGTCTTTTCGTGTTCCCAGAAATGCAATTCATCGATGCAACATTCCTGATTTCGCAACGAAACATCAAGATTCTCAAGTTTTTTCCACTTAGCGTTAAAAGGTTCTTACAGCGTTAAGTATGGATTATGGGTACTAGCCAGGATGCGAGTCACGCTTTTAACGCTTTTTCTTACCTGTTATCGTATTAATACATCACAACAAAATTAACTGCAAATCCATCATGGGTCGGAGACTGACGAATGCCAACCCACGAACCAACCCCCAACCCCCAAGTCCACATTGATGGGTTACAGTGCGAGTAAACAATGTTTTTCATGAATACATAATGACCAACTCTACGCTTATTGGCAGATAATTTGATTAGTTTTCCGCTTCCGGACGCCACGTGTGTTTTTTATAGTTGCGTGACGGGGGGCAATAAGGAAATTACAGATTGTTGTTTTAAGCCACTTTGCAGTGCGAGGGGCATCTTTGTGCACGTGAAAGCTAAAGTGGTTCAGGGGACGTCCCGGGAATAATACCGAGGCTGTGAGCCTGGGATAAAGAGTATACTTTGATACTCTTTCCCGAGGAGAAGGGTTGGGGTGAGAGGGGTGTGTGTGTGTGTTACCGTGGAGGCAGGGCTAGGGTGGGGAATAATACCGAGGCTGTGAGCCTGGGATAAAGAGTATACTTTGATACTCTTTCCCGAGGAGAAGGGTTGGGGTGAGAGGGGTGTGTGTGTGTGTTACCGTGGAGGCAGGGCTAGGGTGGGGAATAATACCGAGGCTGTGAGCCTGGGATAAAGAGTATACTTTGATACTCTTTCCCGAGGAGAAGGGTTGGGGTGAGAGGGGTGTGTGTGTGTGTTACCGTGGAGGCAGGGCTAGGGTGGGGAATAATACCGAGGCTGTGAGCCTGGGATAAAGAGTATACTTTGATACTCTTTCCCGAGGAGAAGGGTTGGGGTGAGAGGGGTGTGTGTGTGTGTTACCGTGGAGGCAGGGCTAGGGTGGGGAATAATACCGAGGCTGTGAGCCTGGGATAAAGAGTATACTTTGATACTCTTTCCCGAGGAGAAGGGTTGGGGTGAGAGGGGTGTGTGTGTGTGTTACCGTGAAAGCAGGGCTAGGGTGGGGAATAATACCGAGGCTGTGAGCCTGGGATATAGAGTATACTTTGATACTCTTTCCCGAGGAGAAGGTTTGGGGTGAGAGGGGGGTGTGTGTGTTACCGTGAAGGCAGGGCTAGGGTGGGGAATAATACCGAGGCTGTGAGCCTGGGATAAAGAGTATACTTTGATACTCTTTCCCGAGGAGAAGGGTTGGGGTGAGAGGGGTGTGTGTGTTACCGTGAAGGCGGGGCTAGGGTGGGGAATAATACCGAGGCTGTGAGCCTGGGATAAAGAGTATACTTTGATACCCTTTCCCGAGGAGAAGGGTTGGGGTGAGAGGGGTGTGTGTGTGTGTTACCGTGAAGGCAGGGCTAGGGTGGGGAATAATACCGAGGCTGTGAGCCTGGGATATAGAGTATACTTTGATACTCTCTCCCGAGGAGAAGGGTTGGGGTTAGAGGGGTGTGTGTGTGTGTTACCGTGAAGGCAGGGCCAGGGTGGGGAATAATACCGAGGCTGTGAGCCTGGGATAAAGAGTATACTTTGATACTCTTTCCCGAGGAGAAGGGTTGGGGTGAGAGGGGTGTGTGTGTGTGTTACCGTGAAGGCGGGGCTAGGGTGGGGAATAATACCGAGGCTGTGAGCCTGGGATAAAGAGTATACTTTTATACTCTTTCCCGAGGAGAAGGGTTGGGGTGAGAGGGGTGTGTGTGTGTGTTACCGTGAAGGCAGGGCTAGGGTGGGGAATAATACCGAGGCTGTGAGCCAGGGATAAAGAGTATACTTTGATACTCTTTCCCGAGGAGAAGGGTTGGGGTGAGAGGGGTGTGTGTGTGTGTTACCGTGAAGGCAGGGCTAGGGTGGGGAATAATACCGAGGCTGTGAGCCAGGGATAAAGAGTATACTTTGATACTCTTTCCCGAGGAGAAGGGTTGGGGTGAGAGGGGTGTGTGTGTGTGTTACCGTGAAGGCGGGGCTAGGGTGGGGAATAATACCGAGGCTGTGAGCCTGGGATAAAGAGTATACTTTTATACTCTTTCCCGAGGAGAAGGGTTGGGGTGAGAGGGGTGTGTGTGTGTGTTACCGTGAAGGCAGGGCTAGGGTGGGGAATAACACCGAGGCTGTGAGCCAGGGATAAAGAGTATACTTTGATACTCTTTCCCGAGGAGAAGGGTTGGGGTGAGAGGGGTGTGTGTGTGTGTTACCGTGAAGGCGGGGCTAGGGTGGGAAATAATACCGAGGCTGTGAGCCTGGGATAAAGAGTATACTTTGATACTCTTTCCCGAGGAGAAGGGTTGGGGTGAGAGGGGTGTGTGTGTGTGTTACCGTGAAGGCGGGGCTAGGGTGGGGAATAATACCGAGGCTGTGAGCCTGGGATAAAGAGTATACTTTTATACTCTTTCCCGAGGAGAAGGGTTGGGGTGAGAGGGGTGTGTGTGTGTTACCGTGAAGGCAGGGCTAGGGTGGGGAATAATACCGAGGCTGTGAGTCTGGGATAAAGAGTATACTTTTATACTCTTTCCCGAGGAGAAGGGTTGGGGTGAGAGGGGGGTGTGTGTGTGTTACCGTGAAGGCGGGGCTAGGGTGGGGAATAATACCGAGGCTGTGAGTCTGGGATAAAGAGTATACTTTGATACTCTTTCCCGAGGAGAAGGGTTGGGGTGAGAGGGGTGTGTGTGTGTGTTACCGCGAAGGCAGGGTTAGGGTGGGGAATAATACCGTGGCTTTGAGCCTGGGATAAAGAGTATACTTTGATACTCTTTCCCGAGGAGAAGGGTTGGGGTGAGAGGGGTGTGTGTGTGTGTTACCGTGAAGGCAGGGCTAGGGTGGGGAATAATACCGAGGCTGTGAGCCAGGGATAAAGAGTATACTTTGATACTCTTTCCCGAGGAGAAGGGTTGGGGTGAGAGGGGTGTGTGTGTGTGTTACCGTGAAGGCAGGGCTAGGGTGGGGAATAATACCGAGGCTGTGAGCCAGGGATAAAGAGTATACTTTTATACTCTTTCCCGAGGAGAAGGGTTGGGGTGAGAGGGGTGTGTGTGTGTGTTACCGTGAAGGCAGGGCTAGGGTGGGGAATAACACCGAGGCTGTGAGCCTGGGATAAAGAGTATACTTTGATACTCTTTCCCGATGAGAAGGGTTGGGGTGAGAGGGGTGTGTGTGTGTTACCGTGAAGGCAGGGCTAGGGTGGGGAATAATACCGAGGCTGTGCGCCTGGGATAAAGAGTATACTTTGATACTCTTTCCCGATGAGAAGGGTTGGGGTGAGAGGGGTGTGTGTGTGTGTTACCGTGGAGGCAGGGCTAGGGTGGGGAATAATACCGAGGCTGTGAGCCTGGGATAAAGAGTATACTTTTATACTCTTTCCCGAGGAGAAGGGTTGGGCTGAGAGGGGTGTGTGTGTGTGTTACCGTGAAGGCAGGGCTAGGGTGGGGAATAATACCGAGGCTGTGAGCCTGGGATAAATAGTATACTTTTATACTCTCTCCCGAGGAAAAGGGTTGGGCTGAGAGGGGTGTGTGTGTGTGTTACCGTGGAGGCAGGGCTAGGGTGGGGAATAATACCGAGGCTGTGAGCCTGGGATAAAGAGTATACTTTTATACTCTTTCCCGAGGAGAAGGGTTGGGGTGAGAGGGGTGTGTGTGTGTGTTACCGTGGAGGCAGGGCTAGGGTGGGGAATAATACCGAGGCTGTGAGCCTGGGATAAAGAGTATACTTTTATACTCTTTCCCGAGGAGAAGGGTTGGGGTGAGAGGGGTGTGTGTGTGTGTTACCGTGGAGGCAGGGCTAGGGTGGGGAATAATACCGAGGCTGTGAGCCTGGGATAAATAGTATACTTTTATACTCTTTCCCGAGGAGAAGGGTTGGGGTGAGAGGGATGTGTGTGTGTTACCGTGAAGGCGGGGCTAGGGTGGGGAATAATACCGAGGCTGTGAGTCTGGGATAAAGAGTATACTTTGATACTCTTTCCCGAGGAGAAGGGTTGGGGTGAGAGGGGTGTGTGTGTGTGTTACCGTGAAGGCAGGGCTAGGGTGGGGAATAATACAGAGGCTGTGAGCCTGGGATAAAGAGTATACTTTGATACTCTTTCCCGAGGAGAAGGGTTGGGGTGAGAGGGGTGTGTGTGTGTGTTACCGTGAAGGCAGGGCTAGGGTGGGGAATAATACCGAGGCTGTGAGCCTGGGATAAAGAGTATACTTTGATACTCTTTCCCGAGGAGAAGGGTTGGGGTGAGAGGGGTGTGTGTGTGTGTTACCGTGGAGGCAGGGCTAGGGTGGGGAATAATACCGAGGCTGTGAGTCTGGGATAAAGAGTATATATTGATACTCTCGCCCGAGGAGAAGGGTTGGGGTGAGAGGGGTGTGTGTGTGTGTTACCGTGAAGGCGGGGCTAGGGTGGGGAATAATACCGAGGCTGTGCGCCTGGGATAAAGAGTATATTTTGATACTCTTTCCCGAGGAGAAGGGTTGGGGTGAGAGGGGTGTGTGTGTGTGTTACCGTGGAGGCAGGGCTAGGGTGGGGAATAATACCGAGGCTGTGAGCCTGGGATAAATAGTATACTTTTATACTCTCTCCCGAGGAGAAGGGTTGGGCTGAGAGGGGTGTGTGTGTGTGTTACCGTGGAGGCAAGGCTAGGGTGGGGAATAATACCGAGGCTGTGAGCCTGGGATAAAGAGTATACTTTTATACTCTTTCCCGAGGAGAAGGGTTGGGGTGAGAGGGGTGTGTGTGTGTTACCGTGGAGGCAGGGCTAGGGTGGGGAATAATACCGAGGCTGTGAGCCTGGGATAAATAGTATACTTTGATACTCTTTCCCGATGAGAAGGGTTGGGGTGAGAGGGGTGTGTGTGTGTGTTACCGTGGAGGCAGGGCTAGGGTGGGGAATAATACCGAGGCTGTGAGCCTGGGATAAAGAGTATACTTTGATACTCTTTCCCGAGGAGAAGGGTTGGGGTGAGAGGGGTGTGTGTGTGTTACCGTAAAGGCAGGGCTAGGGTGGGGAATAATACCGAGGCTGTGAGCCTGGGATAAAGAGTATACTTTGATACTCTTTCCCGAGGAGAAGGGTTGGGGTGAGAGGGGTGTGTGTGTGTGTTACCGTGAAGGCAGGGCTAGGGTGGGGAATAATACCGAGGCTGTGAGCCTGGGATAAAGAGTATACTTTTATACTCTTTCCCGAGGAGAAGGGTTGGGGTGAGAGGGGTGTGTGTGTGTGTTACCGTGGAGGCAGGGCTAGGGTGGGGAATAATACCGAGGCTGTGAGTCTGGGATAAAGGGTATATATTGATACTCTCGCCCGAGGAGAAGGGTTGGGGTGAGAGGGGTGTGTGTGTGTGTTACCGTGAAGGCGGGGCTAGGGTGGGGAATAATACCGAGGCTGTGCGCCTGGGATAAAGAGTATATTTTGATACTCTTTCCCGAGGAGAAGGGTTGGGGTGAGAGGGGTGTGTGTGTGTGTTACCGTGGAGGCAGGGCTAGGGTGGGGAATAATACCGAGGCTGTGAGCCTGGGATAAATAGTATACTTTGATACTCTTTGGCGAGGAGAAGGGTTGGGGTGAGAGGGGTGTTTGTGTGTGTGTTACCGTGAAGGCAGGGCTAGGGTGGGGAATAATACCGAGGCTGTGAGCCTGGGATAAAGAGTATACTTTTATACTCTTTCCCGAGGAGAAGGGTTGGGGTGAGAGGGGTGTGTGTGTGTGTTACCGTGGAGGCAGGGCTAGGGTGGGGAATAATACCGAGGCTGTGAGCCTGGGATAAAGACTATACTTTGATACTCTTTCCCGAGGAGAAGGGTTGGGGTGAGAGGGGTGCGTGTGTGTGTTACCGTGAAGGCAGGGCTAGGGTGGGGAATAATACCGAGGCTGTGAGCCTGGGATAAAGAGTATACTTTTATACTCTTTCCCGAGGAGAAGGGTTGGGGTGAGAGGGGTGTGTGTGTGTGTGTGTTACCGTGAGGGCAGGGCTAGGGTGGGGAATAATACCGAGGCTGTGAGCCTGGGATAAAGAGTATAGTTTGATACTCTTTCCCGAGGAGAAGGGTTGGGGTGAGAGGGGTGTGTGTGTGTGTTACCGTGAAGGCAGGGCTAGGGTGGGGAATAATACCGAGGCTGTGAGCCAGGGATAAAGAGTATACTTTTATACTCTCTGCCGAGGAGAAGGGTTGGGCTAAGAGGGGTGTGTGTGTGTGTTACCGTGAAGGCAGGGCTAGGGTGGGGAATAATACCGAGGCTGTGAGCCTGGGATAAAGAGTATACTTTTATACTCTTTCCCGAGGAGAAGGGTTGGGGTGAGAGGGGTGTGTGTGTGTGTTACCGTGAAGGCAGGGCTAGGGTGGGGAATAATACCGAGGCTGTGAGCCAGGGATAAAGAGTATAGTTTGATACTCATTCCCGAGGAGAAGGGTTGGGGTGAGAGGGGTGTGTGTGTGTGTGTGTGTTACCGTGAAGGTAGGGCTAGGGTGGGGAATAATACCGAGGCTGTGAGCCTGGGATAAAGAGTATACTGTTATACTCTTTCCCGAGGAGAAGGGTTGGGGTGAGAGGGGTGTGTGTGTGTTACCGTGAAGGCAGGGCTAGGGTGGGGAATAATACCGAGGCTGTGAGCCTGGGATAAAGAGTATACTTTTATACTCTTTCCCGAGGAGAAGGGTTGGGGTGAGAGGGGTGTGCGTGTTACCGTGGAGGCAGGGCTAGGGTGGGCAGGGGAGAGTGGGGTGCAATGTGGTAATCTTTAATGCATTGCAGCAGATAACCAATGCCTGGGCGGCATTTGGGTGAAGGGGGTGAAAGTGTCCGCAAATGCATACAATGCAAACGCATTTCCCGCATAGTCCCCCCTGGCCCCTCTCACCCCGCCCCCCTCACCCCGCCCCCTTTCCCGCCTACGCGCCCGCCTCACCCCTGTAATTCCCCTCCTCCCCCCCTCCTTCCCCCAAGCCTCCAATCCCTTCCCATGAATTGGGATGTCGCTGGACGTGTTAAGAGTTATCAGATTAAGAAAAATGGTTTAGGTGCTAGGTGGGGCAACAGAGAGTGATGAATAAAAGTCCCTTCGGGGAGCGACAGTTTTTTTTTGGGGGGGGGGGGCGGTGAAGGGAAGGGGAGGGGGGAGGGGAAGGGGAGGGGAGGGGTGACGGGCCACTGGAGGCAGTATTTGGCTCTGTTTGTTCTCAGATGACCAATGGGTCAATGAGGGATTTTGTCTCACGGTTCTGCCTGGTCTGTCGTTGTCTGTCGGGTCTGTCGGGTCTGTCTGGTCTGTCGGGTCTGTCGATTTGTTGGGTCTGTCCTGTCTGTCGGGTTTCACGGGTCTGTCGGATCTGCCAGGTCTGACGGGCTTCTTGGGTCTGACGGGTCTACCTGGTCTGTCGGGTCTGTCGGGTCTGTCGGTTTGTTGGGTCTGTCCTGTCTGTCGGGTTTCACGGGTCTGTCGGATATGCCAGGTCTGACGGGCTTCGACGGTCTACCTGGTCTGTCGGGTCTGTCGGGTCTGTCGGGTCTGTCGGGTCTGCCGGGTCTGTCGGGTCTGTCGGGTCTGTCGGTGTGTTGGGTCTGTCCTGTCTGTCGGGTTTCACGGGTCTGTCGGATCTGCCAAGTCTGACGGGCTTCTTGGGTCTGACGGGTCTACCTGGTCTGTCGGGTCTCTTGGGTCTGCCGGGTCTGCCGGGTCTGTCGGGTCTGTCGGGCCTGTCGTGTTGGCCGATGTGCTTCTGGTCGCCGCGAAAAGCAGGATAGAGGGACAAAGCGGGCGTGACTCTGTGCGTTGCCAGGGGCAGCACAAGGGCGACCTCGGGGTGGGGCTGGAGGTGGGGGGAGGGGGTGAACGAGGGAGAGGACGAGAGGGGCAGGGGGGTCACGGGAGTGACGGATATCCGCCTGGGCTGCATGGGAATAGGAGACAGACAAACAAAAGGCGAAACGCTTGCACGGAGAGCTGGTTAGAAAAAAACAAGGGGGAATTAAGAAGGAGAAGCAATGACACCGCGTGTCACTGTCTGTCTCCGATGGAGGTTATCAATGTCTCTTCCCGCGGGGGCCATCCACCGGTAGCCGCTATCATACCGATTAGTGGGAAAGGTGTTTCTTAATGGCTGATGACCCATGGCGAGGGGTGAACTCCTGTATGTAGTGGTGGATGAAAAATATGTAGAGGTGACGAAGGGGGGGGGGGGAGGGAAGGGGGGAGGTGGGAAGGGGGTACTTGCTATAGACTCCTGTAGAGGAAAACGTAGGTGCCTGGGAGGGAGTTATGCAGGGATGGAGTAGAGAGGGGATGGCTGGCAGGGAGGGGGGAAGGGAGGACATGGCGAGGACAGGATAGTCCACTTTGCGCCAGTAAAGGCCCGGGGGGGGGGAGGTGGAGGGGGGTAGCACATCATTGTTCGCAGTTCATATGTGGTACCGTCCCTCAGGAATGTTTGTTTTTCAACCCCCACCCCCACCATCCACCTGCCCGAAGTGATGCGTCAACAATGCTTGTCAGACTTCCGAGCCACCCCCCACCACCCTCACCCTCACTCCCACCCTCACCCCCCCCCCAAACTTACCCTCACCCGCCCACCCTCACTCCCCACCCTCGCCCCCCACCCTCACCGTCCACCCTCACCCGTCACGCCCACGCTAACCCCCATCCTCACCACTACCCTCACCCTCACCATCCCACCCCCCCCCTGACTCCCCCCCCCCCTCACGCTCCACCCTCCACCCTCACCATCACCCCCCCCCCCATCACCCTCCCACCTCGTGGCCAAACGGCTGGAGCGTTCGTTCCTTGGTGATAGCGAGGTAGGTATACTCCCTGCGTCTCTGACCAGGACAGCCCAAGCCATCTGGTAGATAGGATCGATCCCCACCTGTGCAAATCACTGTCCATCCATGCATCCAGCGCAAGATAAAGGTTTCGCTTCTTCGTAAACTATAACACAAAGGTAATAAGTAATGGGTATCCCCTGAGACGTACGTGCTTCATTGCTGGACTAACAATTTTCTGCGACGCTACATATATATGGCATCAGAGCTTTCCATGAAGCGTCCTACCGAAATACCGAAATACCGAAACAAACCAACCAACCGTCAGAATTCTTACCCCGTAACCGTAACGCCATACGCAATAACAACAAACGAACGGCCCACGGCAGAAGCCACGTCACTGGTAATCAAATGAATATATTGCGTCGGCGGATCTCTGGATGGACGTCTTGGAGGGGTTGGGTGTGGGTGGGGGGAGGGGGGGGGTCCCTGGGGTCCGGTTATTTGTCCTTTGGAACGTGGTTTCCTGTTTTTCCAGCAGATTCTCTCGATGGCAATAAATGGGATAACCCATCGCCCACTCCCCCCCCCCCCCACCCGCCCCGCCGCGGTCTCCTACCTGCAATGGCCGCATATATATATTTATATCTTGTGTATATATATATATATATATACCCTTAATATATATCTTGTGTATATATATATATATATATATATACCCTTAATATATATCTTGTGCATATATATATATTGTGTATATATATATCTTGTGTATATATATATATCTTGTGTATAGAATTGTATATGTAGATTTCCCGGGGTGAAACCAGTGCTGTGCATAACAATAGTACATTGTATTGGGCCTAGATTATAACACATGTCCCTCCCTCATTCCCTCCCTCCCTCCCTCCCTCTTCTCCTCGCCCCTCAGCCTTTATCTCCACCCCCTTCCCTCCTTTCCCCTCAACCTTCTTCCCCACCTACCCCACAAGCTCATATAACCTTAATATTGCCGGTCCCCATATACAAGCCATCCCCTTAACGTGACTGTTAACCCCCCCCTCCCTCCTCCCCCACCCCCCACCCCCAATCTCCATTGGAGCACCTGGCGAAAGGGCAGTGGGTGCTGGGGGGGGGGGGGGGGGTGGATGTCGA
>OZ025262.1:18724024-18760886 GCA_964019135.1 Arenicola marina
AGTCGATTTCATCCCGGATTTCATCCGCTCTCCCCGGCTCCAATTGCCGAACTTGCCGACCCTTCCCATCATACCCAATCGCCCGACTCTCCCATTTTTCCACACCCAATCGCCGAACTCTTCCGCTCTTTGCCATATCCAATCGCCGAACCCCCCCAACTCTCAGCCATATGTATTCGCCAAACTATCCCGCTCATATCCGTGCCGAATAACCGAACTCTCCGCCATCACCACTGAACTCTCCTCCATGCCAAATAGCCGAACTCTCCCACTCTCCCCAAACTCAATCGCCGAACTGTGCACCCGTCGCCAGCGGCCCCGTAGCATTTGTCGGACCGTCGAGAAATCCAAGCGAGAAATGTAAGGATTATTTTCTTGCGCAGCGTTAAATTAGTAGTGACAAGGTCGCCGTCGGGGTCTTTACAAGCAGACGGTGGCGTTCCCAAGCGGCAAAAAGAGGCGCCTATTGCAGACTCTGGTGAAGATGTCTTTGGGGTGGAAGGTCGGGCGATGGACGGGTAGGGGGGTAGGGGTAAAGGGGGGTGGGGGCAACTTTTTCAGTAAAAGATTGATCGGCATCAGTCTTTTTGTCCAAGTCTACCCATAACCCCCACCAACGATGTCCATCTCCACCGCCCGCGCCCCCCCCCCCCTCCCTGCGCACCCCTGGGCCGCCCCTCCCCTCCAGAGCAAGTCTCCAATTCCCCCGCCCCCTCCCTCCCTCCCTTTGAACAAATAATACTGACGGCAATGTCCCACCACCAAGATGGGGAAGGGAGTGGGAGGCGGCGGACGGGGGTGGGTCGAGGGACGGGCGGGCGGATGGGGGGACGGGATGTCATGTCGACGACTTGGACGCATCGTTCCCGTTGGAATTGAGGGCGCGTCGGCCGCGTCACCTTCTCGGCGACGCCACGCGGTGGTAACGTCATTATCCGCAAGGGGTCGCCCTTCCCCGCCGCAAATCACAAAACAGAAGAGACCATCCGCCGTGAAGTGAAACCCCGCCAAACCAACCACCGAAGACACTGGGGAAAAGTCCTCTTTGATTCCGGCAGGTCGTAAGTAAATCGGTGCATCCAGGGATGTCGCTATAATCCGGTATATAGGTGTATGAATGTGGATTTCTTGAGCGAGATTGCTGGGTCAGCCCTCACGTGGTAGCGCGTTATGCTATGGGCCTCACAATAGACTGATCCAGGCTCCGACACTAAGCCCCGCCTACGGTTGAGTTCTTTGTCCTTAATCTTGAGTATGACATTGACAACCATAGCGCATGGTAGATACGAGTGAAAGGTATTTATCTCTGACACTGACAAGAAAGTGACATGCTGCTTTGTTTGTCCAGGCTGTCAATCATTCACTGACGCCACTGTTGCTCTTAATCAATCACGTGGTGAAAAAAGGTCTTCCACGTGTGTTCTATCCAACAACCAAGTCCGACAAAAAAAGCAGCATGGCACGTCAGTGTCAGAGATAAATAACTTTCACTCGTATCTACCATCCGCTATGGTTGTCAATGTCATACTCATGATTGAAAGAAAAGGACACAAGCGTGGGCGGGGCTTAGCGACGGAGTGTGGAATGGTGTATTGCGTATAATGGGCTTTGCTGGGCAGGCACAAACGGCTAGTGCGTGATTCGAAATCCACCCGTGCAAATGTCTACGGTGTTTTGAGCAACTTTAAACACTGTTGGTCATATCGCGTCCATGGAAGAAGGAAGGGAGAGTGGAGCCATGTCCCCGGGGGTAACCCCCTACTCTTTGCGAAGAAGGACATGGGATCTATATTCTGGACCACAAAGTTATGACCACAGCGGGGCTCAAACCATCGATCCACGTGCCGTTAGGCTCTCAGGGGGCCAGAACACTCAAGGCGAGCGCTCTAACCCACTGAGATGCCGGGCCGGTTGCAAAGGTAAATATGGTCATGTCTTCTCTCGTAAAGAGTAGGGGGGTACCCCCGAAGACGTGGGTCATCTCTACCTTGACCCTTACTGTTGTCACAATATCACCCACACAGGTTAAACGTCCTACTTAAACCAACCAAACTAGCATGGAAACCCCATTTCATTTTCCAATGAAGTTTTTGGTAAAATTTAGCCTTTATGTGAAAAAAACCCACAAACATTTCATTGTCTGACTCCGATGGTGGTACGCGATATCTTGAAGACAAGAGCCTGATGAACAGACATCACACATGTGTACTGTGCACTATGTCAGTGCTTTCTCGTGGCCTCCCTTTAAAAAGTCACCTGGGACCCGTTTCTTATTTATCGAACATGAGTAGTAATGGAGCCCGTTAGAGACAGCCAGCCTCCCTTAATTTGGCAAAATTCACCTGTGACACGTTTCTTATTTATATAACATGAATAGTAATGGAGCCCATTAAAGACAGACAGCCTGCCCTAATTTAGCCTTGTTCGTGGAAGTGACTTCTCCAGTCCAGACAATCCAGTGAGCGCTCAACCCCTCTATGCCGTTAGGCCACAGAGAAAAAGGTTTCTCGTTTCTCGTCAACGCGATTCGATTTTTATAAAAACACTTTGCGTCCAAAGATAATTTGCCCAGAGCATCAAGTTTCCATTGTTTCCGGACGTAAAGATGAAGGCTTTGTCTTGGCGAATGATCTACATTTACGGGTTTCCTCGGTTATATCTGGCGAGTCCCTTTTGCTGATGAAAAAAAAAATCATGAAAAAACATCGGACTTCACGTCTTTACGGTCATTACTTAGTTTTTTTAATTCTGTATTAATTAATCTCACCAAGTTGCGTTCACCTACTTAGCTATATTCAGTGCAGCCTGTGTAAAGTGGCTTAAGTTGTTGGTTGGTTTAACTATGACATTTTAATCTACGCATGTCATATCGTGACAATAGGAAGGATCAATGCAGAGAAGCGCCATGTCTTCGGGAGAAAGTAATCCCTTACTCATAGCGACATGGGAGCCTTCTTATGCACAAATATATACATTGGTGCATGGAATTGAAAGCGGAAAACATTTCCATTTAAACGAAAATAGTTACATGATTGTATATATAGCATAGGCTACATGTCCATATATATATATATATATATATATATATATATATATATATATATATATATATATATAATTATGGAGCCTGTCATCTGCATTTGTCGAGCGTCTATACGAGCCAATGGCCTTGAGTCTATATAATACCTTTTTGCTAAGGTGAGCTCATTGTGGATGCAGCGCTCCTTGACCGAGCTGGTCCAAGCGGCTAGCGCCCTCCCCCACCCCTCCACGCTGCCCCCGCGGCGAAATAAGAATAAGTCTGCATCAGGGTCAAGGTCATTCGCAGGCCGATGGAGTGAGTGTTAAGCGGATAGATTTAATCAGCGGCCCAGTCGGCGTCTCTCAGTAAGATGGCCGCCAATTTCCTTTCCGTAGTCTATACTAGTTGTTGGAAGGTATGAAGGTAGTTGCGCTAGGCAGCGTTTAAGGGATACGATTTCCTATTATAGTGTGATTTTTTTTTGTGACCTTCGTGAAGGGCATGTACCGGAACCGGAACTGGAAAACGCTTTACACCTGGTCATCATCAAATTGCGCAAAAGTGCGATTTTCCGGCATAATTTTTACTTTGTTGCCATGACGGTGGCTGTTACAAGATACCCCCTCTGCCTCCTCGTTATAAACCCCCATAATTCCCATGACCTACTATGATCGTGATATAAACTATAAATCATGATGCCAATCTGACAATCGTGCATAAGTAGTTTTTGCAACGTTAAAATGTATTTATTGGGGGTAGTCGATTATCGGTCATCATTTTACGATCGAACTATATGTCTCACGGTTTTTAGTCCTACATTGTATATGAACCAATCGGTCAGAGTCAGAACAAGGTGGACGTTTTTCTGTTCCTGTTACTTTTCAATCTGTGATAATCAGTGTTTTTCTTGGAACCTCAGCTTTGATGGGGTCAATGTAATTTTAAACCGTCAATACACATTTTATTGGCCTTTCCGACCATACATGCTTGTAATTCTTCCCCCCATCAAACTAGTTTCGCTCCTGTAGTAATCAAACACACGACACCCCCACATAAATGTATATAATGCATGGTGCTAGCTGTTCGTCGTTTTACTTACCCACGGGACTGGTGGAGCGATGGGTGAGATACCGTAGGCGTGAGGTTGAACTGTGGGAACCAAACGGGTGTTTCTTGCGTCACTCTTGATGTCTCTTCTGAAACAGTTAATAGTGTGTGAATCATATATTTATGCAGGAGACACCATTACATGTAAACAGTTACAAAACGCCTGGTAAAGCCCCAGGTTCCTGGGGGCTTATCTTAGTGTCCGGTTGTCCAAACAAAACAGATCTAAACTCTAAATCTAAACGAGAGAAACGTAGTAGTATTTTATTACCACAAATATATAAAGTAGACCTAACCCTGGACTAAAGCTGTTAAAAAACACTGAGATGCATGTTTACAGTTATGGAAAGATTGTATGTTTATTGTGTGTAGGTTAAACACGATTGTTTGTGCAAATTACACATTAATCTTGGAAAATAAGTTGTTCTTGTTTTCTTAGGTCATCAAGATTGTTACATAGATTGGCCGTAGGTTTGTTGAAGAAGAAAAATACATGTACATTTGTATATGCCGAACTGGCTACGTTGTTCTCCTAACTCTACTCTCACAAGTAATAACGACGGTGACGTCTGAGTGACATCAGGGCCGAACCCGATGACATATTCTTTTAAACAAGTGGATTTCCTTCATCGCTACGACTGTGTCATACGTCATGCGTCACGCGTCATGCGTCATGCGTCATGCGCCATGCATCAAGCGTCAGGGGTCCCACGTGAGTAATCATACGTCATGCCTCATGCATCGTGCGTCATGCGTCATGCGTCAAGCAAAAGACGTTAGGGGTCCGGGGTGAGAAATGAGGCTTTATGCGTCATGCGTCATGCGTCATGTGTCATGTGTCAGTATTAAAGCGAAGGTGGCGGAATCAGCACTGACAGGTACGGACAGAGCGGGGCGGCGGCTCAGGTAAAGTCTCGATGTCTACCGGCTTGTCTCGTTCACTCGACGCTACATCACATTTGTTAGCCCGGGCCCCTATATCATCGTCTACCAGCTTGGACAGCTACTTGAAGCACTGCATCAGGTTCCTCTCAACTCGCAGCGCACCCAAGACGCATTCAGCTGTCATTGTTGTGCACCTGGGACCGTATTCATAATCCCCTCGTAAGTTACGCACGAAAAGTGCATTTTCGTCTTAGTCCAGTTCGTTGTGGTGGTGCTCACGATTAAGAAATCCTCTTTAATATAATTTTATAACTTCCTTAATTCAGAAAATGTACTTTTTGGGTGACTACTTATGTATTTTAAACCCCAAAATCGCTCGCCAAATCTTTCACTTAGCGCTAAGTCTAGTGGCGTAGCCTAAGTGGCGATTATGAATACGGCCCCAGGTGCGCTACACGTATGGCGTAGTCGCTTATACATTAACAAAAACACCATCCGCTGTAGAGTATGATACACATGTAATAAGCCTATGCATGCCCTTAAACAGACCATGATGTGGTATAATGTAACGTCTCCCGTGAGACGCTACAATCGGTCCATCTCCCATGTTAGTTGGTTGTATATGCAGGACGTTTTAACCACTTTAGGTCATATCGCGTCAATGGGAGAAGGAAAGGAGAGTGGAGCCATTTCACCGGGGGTAACCCTTACACTTTGCGAAGAAGGACATGGGATCTTTATCCTGCGACCACACAGACATGGCCACAGCGGGGCGCGAACCACCGATCCACGTGCCGTGAGGTGGCCAGAGCGGTCAATGCTAGCGCTCTAACCCACTGAGCTATTAGGGCTTTCCTGGAGCGGCTGGTTCCCAGACTAGGAAGAAAAGGATGGCATACGTCCTACCTATTGTGGTAAATGGCAGGCGTGAGTCATACGTGAGCTGTGCTGCAACAATTGTTTTCCCTTACGTAGCACAATGACACTGCCCTTTTATCCAACTCTATTTCACTGTCCCGGAGGTTTTCTAGTCTTCATCAACACAAACATGACTTAAATTCTGAACCTTGGTAATTGTTTCACATGTTTTATACACCCCCATTGACCAGCTGGGAGGCACCCTTGGCCTGGTGTAAGCCCATACGTGCTCTTCACCGGGCCTCAGACACCATTTCACCCATGCAATGCAACTGTAATATGAATAATGTAGAAGAGGGAGCGTGTCTACACATCACGCAAACATCATGTCTATAGGAACAGTCACGGGTGGTGCGGTTAACCTCTAGTGTATTACTACACCGTGAAATAGACCGATCCAGGTTGTGAATCATTCACTGTCCCTTTTATACAATCACGGGGTGAAAAAGGTCTTCCACCGTCCTTATGTCGGACAAACAAGTCAGACACACAAAGAGGCGTGTCACTTTGTTGTCAGTTTCAGAGTACTTCTCACTTGTACCTACCATCAACTATGATTGTCAATTTCATACTCACGATTAAGGACAAATTACTCAATTGTGGGCGGGGCTTAGTGTCGGTGTGTGGATCGATCTATTCAATATAGTTCCGGGGATCTGTCACCACGTGGGCCAGTGAGTAGCGCGTTCGGTGATAGACCGATCCAGGCTGTCAATCATTCATTGACGTCACCAGAGAGTCGCCTAGTACCTTACATAATCTCTGACGTCACTGTTGCTTTTAACCAATGTTTAGCCAATTGTAGTTTTAAAAAACTCTTCGACGTGCGTTATGTCCCATAAACAAGTCCGAGAAACAAAGCAAAAGTACATTTGCTGTTAGGCTCTCGGGTGGCCAGAGCACTCAATGCGATCGCTGTAACCCACTGAGCTATCGGGGCAGCCCTGGCGCGACTGGTTCCCAGACTAGGAAGCAATGGATGGTATGCGTCCTGCTATTGCCGTGTGTTCTTCACGCTCTATGGCGTATGCTGCGCTGTGCCATGCCGTAAAACGATCAGTGTACCTCGCCACATCGTTGGTTTTCGCCGCTATATCTCGTGTACAATATGTACGCTGCATCATTGTTCTGTGCACAAAGTTACACGCAACTTTACGTCGATTAATATCGCTGTCTCTACTGGGTACGGCTGATTATTGCTTACGCCAAGCTATCTACTGTTCTATCTACCTTCCTAACGACCGGAAACTGGGCTGGACGGCTGGGATTGGTTTTTGCGCCACCTTTGTGGCCAAGTAATAGGATAAGCAGGGTAAAGGTTAGTCATGAGACAAGGAGATGACTATTATATATGTGAAATAATCCCTGAAGATTCACATCCCGAGGGTGATTGGGGACGGAATCCGAAGGCGATTCGGCACGCTCTTCATTTAAAATGGGCGACAATGAGTGATTTTGCTGCGATCTCACTGTAACTTGTTGCCATATAATGTTAACGTCAATCCACGTGTTGCTATCAAATGTCAACTTCACACCACCTGTTGCCATCTAATGTTAACGTCACGACACCTGTTGCCATCTAATGTTAACGTCACCACACCTGTTGCCATCTAATCTTAAGGTTACCTACCTGTTGCCATTCAATGTTAACGTCACCACACCTGTTGCCATCTAAAGTTAACTTCACACCACCTGTTGCCATATAATGTTAAATTCACCCTACATGTTGTCATCTATAATGTTAACATCACACCACCTCTTGACATCTCGTTAAGACTTTCCACCTGTTTTCATCTAATGTTAACGTCACCCAACCTGTTGACATCTCATGTTAATGTCACCCACCTGTTGCCATCTAATATTAACATCACTCCACCTGTTGCTAACACCAAGCTCTCTACTGTTGACATCACCCTACCTTACCAATGGTAGTAGCTCTACCTAATCTTCGTTATTACCCTGAGTACTCCGCAGCAAATATCGTGAATAAATTACTATGATTCCCTCTTCCAGTGTGGCCGCTTGGTGTCGCCACGCCGCGCCTGCTTCCTCTCTCCTCCGTGTGAACCAGCAACAGCCATTTTGGCCTAGTCATTGGACCATCTCGCGTCACCTGTCCGTCTGTGCCTCGCCTCCGCATCCCGCTGCCAGGCTCTGGGACTGATTCATCCACAGCGCGATCAAGGATATCCCATTACCTTCTGTTTCATTTCCCCCCGGCGTTAATCTCATCTGACTGATTGCGTGTCGTCAGTCTGCACCTTCCCAACGAACGACCGGAAATTGGGGCACTCGGGCTGGACCGTTGGTTTGGTGCTTGGCGCCACCTTTGTGGCCAAGCAATAGATAAGCAGGGTAAAGGATCGTCACGAGACAAGGAGATGACTTATATATATGTGAAATAATCCCTGAAGATTCACATCCCGAGGGTGATTGGGGATGGAATCCGATGACGATTCGGCAAGCTTTTCATTTCAAATGGGTGACAATGAGTGATATTGCTGCCATCTCACTGTAACTTCACCCCACTTGTTGCCATATAATGTTAACGTCAATCCACCTGTTGCTATCAAATGTTAACGTCACCACACCTGTTGCCATCTAATGTTAAGGTTACCTACCTGTTGCCATCTAATGTCAACTTCACACCAGCTGTTGCCATTTAATATTAAGGTCACCTCACCTGTTGCCATCCAATATTAACGTCACCCTAAATGTTGCCATCCAATGTTAACGTCACCCTAAATATTGCCATCTAATGTTGACGTTACCTCTCCTGTTGCCATCTAATGTTAACGTCACACCACCTGTTGCCATCTAATGTTAACGTCACCCCACCTGTTGCCATCCAATGTTAACGTCACCCAGATGTTGCCATCTAATGTTAACGTCACCCCACCTGTTGCCATCCAATGTTAACGTCACCCTAAATCTTGCCATCTAATGGTAATGTCGCCACACCTGTTGCCATCTAATGTTAACGTCACGACACCTGTTGCCATCTAATGTTAAGGTAACCTACCTGTTGCCATTTAGTGGTAGCGTCACCCCACCTGTTGCTATCTAATGTTAACTTCACCCTACATGTTGTCATCTATAATGTTAAGTTCACCCTACATGTTGTCATCTATAATGTTAACATCACACCACCTCTTGACATCTCATGTTAAGGCTGTCCACTTGTTTTCATCTAATGTTAACGTCACCCAACCTGTTGACATCTCATGTTAATGTCACCCACCTGTTGCCATCTAATATTAACATCACTCCACCTGTTGCTAACACCAAGCTCTCTACTGTTGACATCACCCTACCTTACCAATGGTAGTAGCTCTACCTAATCTTCGTTATTACCCTGAGTACTCCGCAGCAAATATCGTGAATAAATTACTATGATTCCCTCTTCCAGTGTGGCCGCTTGGTGTCGCCACGCCGCGCCTGCTTCCTCTCTCCTCCGTGTGAACCAGCAACAGCCATTTTGGCCTCGTCATTGGACCATCTTGTGTCACCTGTCCGTCTGTGCCTCGCCTCCGCATCCCGCTGCCAGGCTCTGGGACTGATTCATCCACAGCGCGGTCAAGGATATCCCATTACCTTCTGTTTCATTTCCCCCCGGCGTTAATCTCATCTGACTGATTGCGTGTCGTCAGTCTGCACCTTCCCAACGGACGACCGGAAACTGGGGCACTAGGGCTGGACCGTTGGTTTGGTGCTTGGCGCCACCTTTGTGGCCAAGCAATAGATAAGCAGGGTAAAGGATCGTCACGAGACAAGGAGATGACTTATATATATGTGAAATAATCCCTGAAGATTCACATCCCGAGGGTGATTGGGGATGGAGACCGATGACGATTCGGCAAGCTCTTCATTTCAAATGGGTGACAATGAGTGATATTGCTGCCATCTCACTGTAACTTCACCCCACTTGTTGCCATATAATGTTAACGTCAATCCACCTGTTGCTATCAAATGTTAACGTCACCACACCTGTTGCCATCTAATGTTAAGGTTACCTACCTGTTGCCATCTAATGTCAACTTCACACCAGCTGTTGCCATTTAATATTAAGGTCACCTCACCTGTTGCCATCCAATATTAACGTCACCCTAAATGTTGCCATCCAATGTTAACGTCACCCTAAATATTGCCATCTAATGTTGACGTTACCTCTCCTGTTGCCATCTAATGTTAACGTCACACCACCTGTTGCCATCTAATGTTAACGTCACCCCACCTGTTGCCATCCAATGTTAACGTCACCCTAAATGTTGCCATCTAATGTTAACGTCACCCCACCTGTTGCCATCCAATGTTAACGTCACCCTAAATGTTGCCATCTAATGTTAATGTCGCCACACCTGTTGCCATCTAATGTTAACGTCACGACACCTGTTGCCATCTAATGTTAAGGTAACCTACCTGTTGCCATTTAGTGGTAGCGTCACCCCACCTGTTGCTATGTAATGTTAACTTCACCCTACATGTTGTCATCTATAATGTTAACTTCACCCTACATGTTGTCATCTATAATGTTAACATCACACCACCTCTTGACATCTCATGTTAAGGCTGTCCACCTGTTTTCATCTAATGTTAACGTCACCCAACCTGTTGACATCTCATGTTAATGTCACCCACCTGTTGCCATCTAATATTAAAATCACTCCACCTGTTGCTTACACCAAGCTCTCTAATGTTGACATCACCCTACCTTACCAATGGTAGTAGTGCTACCTAATCTTCGTTATGACCGTGAGTACTCCGCAGTAAATATCGGGAATAAATTACTATGATTCCCCCTTCCAGAGTGGCCGTTTGGTGTCGCCACGCCGCGCCTGCTTCCTCTCTCCTCCGTGTGAACCAGCAACAGCCATTTTGGCCTAGTCATTGGACCATCTCGCGTCACCTGTCCGTCTGTGCCTCTCCTCCGCATCCCGCTGCCAGTCTCTGGGACTGATTCATCCACAGCGCGGTCAAGGATATCCCATTACCTTCTTCTTTTAATTTCCCCCCGGCGTTAATCTCATCTGACTGATTGCGTGTCGTCTGCACCTTCCCAACGAACGACCGGAAACTGGGGCACTCGGGCTGGACCGCTGGTTTGGTGTTTGGCGCCACCTTTGTGGCCAAGCAATAGATAAGCAGGGTAAAGGATCGTCACGAGACAAGGAGATGACCTATATATGTGAAATAATCCCTGAAGATTCACATCCCGAGGGGGATTGGGGACGGAATCCGATGGCGATTCGGCAAGCTCTTCATTTAAAATGGTCGACAATGAGTGATATTGCTATAGATTCGGCTTCGAGAGAGGTCTTGGCTATCCACGAGAGTGGGTTGGTTGGTTATTCAGGACGCTTTAACCACTTTTGGTCATATTGCGTCAATGGGAGAAGGAAGGGAGAGCGAAGCCATGTCTTCGGGTAACCCCCTACTCTTTACGAGGAAAGACACTATCCAAGAGAGAGGGCGAGAGATGATTTAGTGCTGCCGATGGTGCCAGTTGTGCTACCAGTGGTGCGGGTGGTGCCAGTGGTGCTACCAGTGGTGCGGGTGGTGCCAGTGGTGCTGCCAGTGGTGCGGGTGGTGCCAGTGGTGCTACCGGTATTGGTTGTGTAATATCAGTGTCAATACTTTTCAAGCAGCCGGTAATCAGTCGATGGGTCATTTATTTCCACTGCCACCACCATTCCCTTCCCCCTCCCTCCTCCCTCCTCCCTCCCATCCCACCGCCAAAGAAATTACGAGGGAAATATGGAGACCAGGAGAATCAGCAATGCGACAGGAGGTCGCTGTGATGGATGCCTGTGGTAAGCTGTGCCTTGTTCTGCCATAAAGGTTAGTGTCCTTACATAAATCAGAATGTCTAAATTACGACAAAAGAGCTGCAAAATCCCACGTCTCACGCAGTCGGACGGATGTCAACCAGAGGCCCAAGGCTCTAGACAGCTAGCGGTTCACGGATGATAAATAATCCGGATGATGTACTTTCTGGATTCATCCGTTCCTGTTCTTATCAACGGAAATAGTTTTGTGAAGTGTATATGTGTATTATGAGTATTGTGCCAAAGGAACTCAGCCCACCTCTATCGTAACTAACGTTAGCTAAGAAATCACAATTTTTCCTTTCCTGCGTCTTAACCCCATGTTTACGACTTCCGATGAAGTTTCAGACACCCTCTCAACTAAACATTTCTTACTGATAATCGTATCAAATACTCATATGTTTATACCTGGGTAAAACATCATTGTCTATAAAGGATATGATGGCTAAACGTATATATATAGCCTATAATGTACAATACCCCGCATACATCTGTTATTCTGACTTTGATTGCACTGTTATCTCTATGTCTGTTGTAGGCGATTTTAAACGCATAATTATTTTATACATTTACAACCGAGTGTTGGCTCTTTGCCTACAAAGATCGCTTATTAACACAGTGTTATTGGAAAGCAGGGATTTGACAATATTACACAGTTAATTTAATGGATCGTCCACTATTCCAATGCAGTGATAACATCTTGAACGTTCGCATTTCACATGTCCTTAAATAAACGTCAAAACGCAATAGGACATGACTCAAGGTTTCAATGCAACAGCGATAATTATTAGACACTGTGCCCAAGACCTCAAGGCACAAGTCCCTCGTCTCTCTAGCTCACCCGATAAGCCTGCTGAGCTGCAGATCAACAGGTCGTGCCTAGGGACCCTGGCACCTGTATCCGAAGCAAGTTTCATCAGACCTCATTTCATCCTCCCTGGAAGTGTTTTATTGGCCTAATTTGGCCTACCTTCGTGTTCACAAAGAAAGGCGAGAATTCTTGGCCCAATTTAGCTTGCCTTAGTGTGCACAAAAAGCGGCATGAAACAATGCCAAGATATCATTTCCCTCGCACGCTTACCTTGAATGATGGCGGGGCTTTCGTTATGGAGACATGGATTGTTGACTGTGAATGGTCGTAGCATGGGTGAATGGGGCTCCCCTTCGCCCGCCTCACGGCTGGCTGGGCTGCACGACTGCTGTCTGAGTGATGAGGTGGCGGAGCCAGCCGCCGGCCGGTGTCTGGCTACCTCCTGGTGTGAGTGAGGTGAGTGGTTGCTGCCGGTGCTGCTGCCGCTGCCGCTGCCGCCTCACCGTAGTCAATACCTCCTCTTCTAATGGTCAAACCCAATGGGCCATTCGCCACGACATAGGACCCCCTAGCACGCAGTTATTCACGCCTCGATAACATCTACCACCGCGACTGCTGCTACTGCTGCAAACACTCCAAGCGACAAATAATTGTCATCATGTCTTTCTCCTCCCTTTTCTTCCGCTGCCTTTCTTTGGCTATATATGGCTTGTCCCTTTTTCATCGCTGTCTCGTCGTCTCTTGTCGTGGCTGGCTGGCTGGCTGGCTGGCTGGATAATGTCGGTCTGTAGATTAATGTCTCGTCACACGCCAATTTCCTTTCCATGTGACGGTGTTGGGTTCGTCCCTGCGCGATACGTACGGTGCCTTTGCGCAGCGCCAATGGTGACCATACGTGCAGAGGGCTTTGCACCACCACCACCTACCTTCGTGTCACCGGATATGTCTATATATATATATGTGTGTGTGTAATATGTATGTGCGTAATGGCCGAGCGATAGTGTAATGACACCAGCCGTGCTATATCCGGCCTGGCAACCCCGCTGGGGGGAGACACACACACACAAACACGAACGGTGGTGACTGTCCAGTCCCTTCCTTTACCGCGCGCGGGACTCTACTGGGACCGCTGCTGTAGGCGTCCCCGTCAACACGCCGACGACGAGGTGGTGGGCAAAGCCATGAAGCCGGATGTTCTTGCCGACTGACTGGCGTGGCTGGCTGGCGGGCTCGCTGGCGGGCTGGAAGGGCGGGCGGGGAGGAAACAAACAGCCAGGGCGGGCACGGACGGACGGGCGGAGGCTGTAGGCCGGGCCGGGCCGGGTGGGTCGGTCGGTCGGTATAGGCCCGGCAGGACAAGCCCGGCAGACAGGTTGGCATGGCAAGGCAGGGAGGACAAGGCAGGCAGGCAGGCAGGCAGGCACTCTGGCTGGCTTGGTAAACAATTGGGGCAGGGAGTTGCGCTTTGTGGGGTTGAAAGGTGTGAATGGGAGTAGGGTAGATGTGGGTGTGGGTGAGTGGCGGTGGGATGGGAGCGATGGGGGAGGGGGTGGGGGAGGGGGAGGGGGAGGAGGAGGGGGAGGGGGAGGGAGGGGGAGGGTAGGGGAAGGGGGAGGAGGAGGGGGAGGGGAGGGCGAGGGGGAAAGGAATGGTGGTGGTAGTGGAAATAAATGACCCATCGACTGATTACCGGCTGCTTAAAAAGTATTGGCACTGATATTAGGCTGTGGCCCAACAACACCACCCATACCGGTAGCACCACTGGCACCACCCGCACCACTGGTAGCACAACTGGCAACACCGGCACCACCACCGGCACCACCCGCAAGCACCACCGGCACCACCGACCCTGATGCCGGTTTTCTCGCTGCTGGGGCTGTAACTCTCATTGCTGCCGGTTTTCTCGCTGCTGGTGCTGTAACTTTTACTGCTGCCGCTTTTCTTTCTGCTGGTGCTGTAGCTCTCACTGCTGCCGCTTGTCTTTCTGCTGGTGCTGTAACTTTCACTGCCGCCGGTTTTCTCGCTGCTGGTGCTGTAACTCTCACTGCTGCCGGTTTTCTCGCTGCTGGTGCTGTAACGCTCACTGCTGCCAGTTTTCTCGCTGCTGGTGCTGTGACTTTCACTGTCGCCGGTTTTCTCGCTGCTGGTGCTGTAACTCTCTGCTGCCGGTTTTCTCGCTGCTGGTGCTGTGATCCTCACTGCTGCCGGTTTTCTCGCTGCTGGTGCTGTAACTCTCACTGCTGCCGGTTTTCTCGCTGCTGGTGCTGTAACTCTCATTGCTGCCGGTTTTCTCGCTGCTGGTGCTGTAACTCTCATTGCTGCCGGTTTTCTCGCTGCTGGTGCTGTAACTTTTACTGCTGCCGCTTTTCTTTCTGCTGGTGCTGTAGCTCTCACTGCTGCCGCTTGTCTTTCTGCTGGTGCTGTAACTTTCACTGCCGCCGGTTTTCTCGCTGCTGGTGCTGTAACTCTCACTGCTGCCGGTTTTCTCGCTGCTGGTGCTGTAACGCTCACTGCTGCCAGTTTTCTCGCTGCTGGTGCTGTGACTTTCACTGTCGCCGGTTTTCTCGCTGCTGGTGCTGTAACTCTCTGCTGCCGGTTTTCTCGCTGCTGGTGCTGTGATCCTCACTGCTGCCGGTTTTCTCGCTGCTGGTGCTGTAACTCTCACTGCTGCCGGTTTTCTCGCTGCTGGTGCTGTAACTCTCATTGCTGCCGGTTTTCTCGCTGCTGGTGCTGTAACTCTCATTGCTGCCGGTTTTCTCGCTGCTGGTGCTGTAACTTTTACTGCTGCCGCTTTTCTTTCTGCTGGTGCTGTAGCTCTCACTGCTGCCGCTTGTCTTTCTGCTGGTGCTGTAACTTTCACTGCCGCCGGTTTTCTCGCTGCTGGTGCTGTAACTCTCACTGCTGCCGGTTTTCTCGCTGCTGGTGCTGTAACTCTCATTGCTGCCGGTTTTCTCGCTGCTGGTGCTGTAACTCTCACTGCTGCCGGTTTTCTCGCTGCTGGTGCTGTAACTCTCATTGCTGCCGGTTTTCTCGCTGCTGGTGCTGTAACTCTCATTGCTGCCGGTTTTCTCGCTGCTGGTGCTGTAACTTTTACTGCTGCCGCTTTTCTTTCTGCTGGTGCTGTAGCTCTCACTGCTGCCGCTTGTCTTTCTGCTGGTGCTGTAACTTTCACTGCCGCCGGTTTTCTCGCTGCTGGTGCTGTAACTCTCACTGCTGCCGGTTTTCTCGCTGCTGGTGCTGTAACTCTCATTGCTGCCGGTTTTCTCGCTGCTGGTGCTGTAGCTCTCATTGCTGCCGGTTTTCTCGCTGCTGGTGCTGTAACTCCTACTGCTGCCGCTTTTCTTTCTGCTGGTGCTGTAGCTCTCACTGCTGCCGGTTTTCTCGCTGCTGGTGCTGTGACTTTCACTGCCGCCGGTTTTCTCGCTGCTGGTGCTGTAACTCTCATTGCTGCCGGTTTTCTCGCTGCTGGTGCTGTAGCTCTCACTGCTGCCGGTTTTCTCGCTGCTGGTGCTGTGACTTTCACTGCCGCCGGTTTTCTCGCTGCTGGTGCTGTAACTCTCACTGCTGCCGGTTTTCTCGCTGCTGGTGCTGTAACTCTCATTGCTGCCGGTTTTCTCGCTGCTGGTGCTGTAGCTCTCATTGCTGCCGGTTTTCTCGCTGCTGGTGCTGTAACTCCTACTGCTGCCGCTTTTCTTTCTGCTGGTGCTGTAGCTCTCACTGCTGCCGCTTTTCTTTCTGCTGGTGCTGTAGCTCTCACTGCTGCCGGTTTTCTCGCTGCTGGTGCTGTGACTTTCACTGCCGCCGGTTTTCTCGCTGCTGGTGCTGTAACTCTTACTGCTGCCGCTTTTCTTTGTGCTGGTGCTGTAGCTCTCACTGCTGCCGGTTTTATAGCTGCCATGACTTTCGCTCCCCCGAAAAGGAGACCTCACACTCGCATACGTGTGTCATATCACGCACTCCGTCTCTACCTCACCTCAGACATCCCCACCTACCGAAAGCGTTCTCGTGTTTAAGTTGAAAAAATAATTTCACTTATATCCTGTCTCATGTGAAATTCGGCTAAGCTGTCTAGTGTGACACATTTTCTTTTTAAATATTTTTTTACGGGCGCCGCATTTTAATGGCAAAATGGTTTATATTACCCAATTAAGATGGATTACTAATAGATAGTTTGTTATAGATTCATTGAAAGATTGAAGAACCAAACCCATGGTACAAATAGAGAGTAGCAAAATAACATGCAAATGACTTCCACGAACCTCATTAATTGGAAAAACAGGGCCTGCGTTTTTTCACACATATTCAATGATTTGCAGGGTTTTTTTAGGTTTCACAACCTAATTTTGTTAGTCGTCATGGCAAATACATATTTATAGTCAGTATCTCATGGAAACGTAGTTCTATTGCATTTTTTTACAATCTGGAATTCGCCAAGAGAAAATTTGTGTTTATGTGTGTACTTACAGAAATAATTTCTAGTCCATGGAATCTTGCTGAAGTCCCACACCTGAATCTTGCTAAAGTCCCACACCTGAATCTGGCTGCAGTCCTACACCTGAATCTTGCTGAAGTCCTACTCCTGAATCATGCTAAAGTCCTACTCCTGAATCTTGCTGAAGTCCTACCCCTGATTCTTGCTGAAGTGCTACTCCTGAATCTTGCTGAAGTCCTACACCTGAATCTTGCTGAAGTCCTACTCCTGAATCATGCTGAAGTCCTACACCTGAATCTTGCTGAAGTCCTACTCCTGAATCTGACTGAAGTCCTACACCTGAATCTTGCTGAAGTCCTACACCTGAATCTGGCTGAAGTCCTACTCCTGAATCTGACTGAAGTCCCACACCTGAATCTTGCTGAAGTCCTACACCTGAATCTTGCTGAAGTCCTATCCCTGTATCTTGCTGAAGTCCTACTCGTAAATGTGTGTTAGCGACAGTTTAAAATTACAAAAAAATTGACTAACTACCGCAGGATTTCCTCGGAAGCAAATACATGAGAGAGAAGTAAGTGTCTGATTTTGTCAAGACAAAATTGTACGCATTAATTTCAGGGATCCGCTCTCGCTTGTCGAACTGCGCTTATTTTTACCGATACACCAAATCAATCCTTCCACAATGCTTCTCTAATGGGGAGCAAAGTACATACATTTCAATATCAATATGTAGATTTAGTCCATAAATTTCACAAATGCAACCCGAAGCTTATTACTATAACAGCAGCTGTTATGAAGGGACTATGCAGCAAGCGTGGATCTAACGCTTTCTGTCGTGTGGCCAGTTGGGCTTGGGGTGTTTGGTTAGGAGTTACGTGGGGGGTGGGGTGCAACATTGATCGATCCTGGAGAGTGGTGGTGGTCACCTGCTGGAGGGGGGGGGGGGTGGGCAGGGGGCTGTGCTTCTTCATCTAGCTATTGTTATTTAATCATAAATCACCTATATACCGGGATATCACCTAGACTTGTGCTTGGATCATTGCACCCCACGATCGAACCAAAGCCATATGCATGTAGGCTCTTCATCACCTCAATCAAAACTGTTTCTTTCATGATATTGGCGGAGGTCTCCCTGGTGTAGCGCACTACACGGTAGATCAAGAGGTCGTGGGTTCGAATCCGGGCCCGGGGGACATAATGTGGAGCATGTCTCGTCCGTTTATCTTCCACCGTTCAAGTTTGGTCTTTATGTGCACAAAGGCGGCATAAAACATCAATCCATTTCCTTTTATTGTTTAATTGCACATCAATGATTTAGAAAGCGGCTTCGCAGGCCATCTGCGATCGGTTTCTGAGGTCCTGTAGTGAGATATGTGATTCGAGAAGGCTCTGATTCTACTTCAGTTCTGCTGTACACGCGTGATGTTTAACCACTTAATTACATTACATACTTCTGAAAATCAAAAACTGTTCGTGAACATATAGCTCCACTTACTACAGTAATAACACAAGCACACACAGGAAAAAAGACGATAGTTAAATATCACCCTCGGCAGTAACTTGCAGAAACAATTGTCGAATAAAGCGTAAGCAGTTTATTTCCAGATCGACTGCAAAAAAAACATTGTTTAGTCCAGAACAACTGCAAAGAAAACATTGTTCATTCCAGAACAACTGCAGAAAGACAACATTGTTCATGCCAGAACACCGGTAAAAGAAAAAAGTCCCTGATATATGTAACCCCAGGTTGTGTCTGGAGATAAAAGTCACCAAATTGGTTGGACATCTAATACATTGTGTGAATGACCGGAAGTCACCCCAGGCCTGCCATAGAGAAATACCCAGCATGCCACAAGGTCAGCCCGCAGTAAATCTCGCGAGATTGCCAGTTCCGTGAAGCCACGAGACGTGTAAGCGGTTCGGCGGCGGTGCTTTGGTCCTTTCATTCCGCGTGAGAATTAGGCCCAAGCAGTGGCGTTAAAATGAGGAGATGAGGTGCCGTGAAACATGTCGGTGCTGGCCAGTATGTATCTCATCCTCGCTGGTACTAATCCCGGATCAATATGTTGATGTCTGTGTTATATGTGTGTGTTTGTGTTTCAGTCATGGGGATGATTACATGGTAAATGTAATCGTTTACGATTACGATTACTTGGGAATTTCTTTCATTACTATCATTACAGGAAATATAAAAGTACTCGATTACGAGTGAGATTACATTTAATGCAATCATGAGTACAATCATGGTTATATTCTATATTTTGCAACCTTAACATAAAGGAACACAACTTTTCTTTTTAAAACAGATACGCTGCATGTATCTGTATCTTTCTGCCAGAGGGGGAGGTGTTGTGGATAGAATTGTGCAATTGGAGACTAAAGCAGCTCGGGTGAGTAGGAGAGAGCAGGATCGGAATTTCACAGTAATAATCATGACTGCGATTGCATTACCAATGTAATCGATGACAGGTTAGGATTACTAGAAAAATGTAATCGATGACAGGTTAGGATTACTAGAAAAATGTAATCGGATACAATCTTTTACGACTGCTGATTATGATTACGCCATGTCTGTTGTGTGTATTTCTGTGTGTGTTTGTCGCCTCCCTGGGAATGGAATGGCTAGTTTAACACATGTCTCAGCCATGGTAGAAGACTTATCAAGGTGATGATTTGCAAGACACACGCGGCCATATATACCGGTGACTGGCCACCCACCCACCCCTCCTACCTACCCACCTACCTACCTGTCCTGTCTCAATCCCGGCCATAATACTAATACTAAAGCCCCGAGCGTAGGGCTGGTTGTGGTCGTCCCGGCCCATAGGTATGCAGAGCTGTTCGCCATCTGCGCTGGCTATTAATCTGCATAGCTTTTATTTATATGGACGGATTTTTTTGGAACACAATAGGCTTGGTGCCTATAAACCGGGTATGGTCTAAGATAAGGCGAGCTGCAATGTCGCTATTGACGGTGGTGGTGGTTGTTGTAGTCGGTACGTTTTGACGGCAGCGCCTCTTTCGGCGGAATCATGCCGTGCCACGTTGACATAACTAGTCATTTAAAGATGGCGGCTCTTGATGGAGGATGGCAAGCCACGGGAAAGAGGCTTAGGGTGAAGAGGCTGGGGGTGTATGGAGTGTGTATCCGGTGTGTCTCTAGTGGAGGGGGTGTAGAGGGGGGGGGGGAGGCGATACACCCTAGCTTTTATTAGGGGATCTATGTATATATGTGAGATGCCAATCGTGTATCTGAAACGAACTCATCAGGTTTGCAAGATAAGCTGCATTCACGTCAATCGTGTTTTAGTAAAAAAAAATCGGGTAGAGTAGATTATATATAAATAATTTCGATCTAAATACATGTAGCAATAAAACGGCAGTAGTTTGGTTTATAGTCAAGCACCAGGATTTTATTCATAATAAAATGATATCTGTGGGAGAGCAAATTTGAGCAATAATGAAAAACCCCGGGAAACCTCCGCCAGGTTTTCCACTTAAATAACACTACACCATTAGTGTTCAATTAATTACAAGAAAATATACTACATTACTTGCACTCCGCCCCAAGCAAAGCCGTAGATATTCAAAGGCGAGATATTAGACTGTAGTTTTTCCTTCAGAACACGATATTATCATTACGGGATGAGATTAATGTCCTACCAATGTTGGCATTACTGCAGGTGTCACACAACGCCTTGCTTGCAGTCCGGCAATACAAAAAAACCTTTCACCTGAGCCAACACAGAGGAAATGATAGTTCTGCTATTCTGATTGGTAAGACATCAGCCACACCTTCCCTAACCCAACCCGCCCCCCCGCACACACACGCACTTTATATCCCTGAGGTAAAGGATATATATTTATATATATATATATATAGATAATAAGATGTCCCTTTCAACTCCCTTCCCTTGATCACCTGATGTTCTAAAGCAGTAAAAAATAGAGACGTTATTCGTGGAGGCTGTACTTCACTCTTCCAAGTCCCAAGTCTATCATGGAATAAGCCGTGTAAAACCTTCCACATAGAAATGTATAGGTAAGGTGGGCCATCCAACCACAGCAGGCGGAAATCTGAGACAGCCGATCCGTATATCATTATATTAATAATATACATATAATAATGTACATATAATAATATACATATAATAATATACATATAATAATGTACATATAATAATATACATATAATAATATACATATAATAATATACATATAATAATGTACATATAATAATATACATATAATAATATACATATAATAATATACATATAATAATGTACATATAATAATATACATATAATAATGTACATGTAATAATGTACATATAATAATATACATATAATAATATACATATAATAATATACATATAATAATATACATATAATAATATACATATAATAATGTACATATAATAATGTACATATAATAATATACATATAATAATATACATATAATAATATACATATAATAATGTACATATAATAATGTACATATAATAATGTACATATAATAATATACATATAATAATATACATATAATAATATACATATAATAATATACATATAATAATGTACATATAATAATGTACATATAATAATGTACATATAATAATGTACATATAATAATGTACATATAATAATGTACATATAATAATATACATATAATAATATACATATAATAATGTACATATAATAATGTACATATAATAATATACATATAATAATATACATATAATAATATACATATAATAATATACATATAATAATATACATATAATGCATATAATAATATACATATAATAATATACATATAATAATATACATATAATAATGTACATATAATAATATATACATAAAGATATATGAAAGCAAATCTACTGTTTAATAATCACAGACGAGGATTTTCTAATAACACACACATGTTTCATAAGAAACATAATGTCACGAAACGATAATTCCTGTTTTTATGCTATGCCGGCCTCCTTTTTTGTGCCCTGACAATGAAATGGGCTTATATAGATGAAACATGCCCTTTGCCAGGGTTTGGACTGCGATGACCTGTTGTTCTAGACCTCACACAGCTTAGCAGCTGAGTTGATGGCGAGTCTCCGCTCGTTCCATAGAGGATTACAGCGCAGTTTTGTAAAAGGTTTGACGCCGACAACGGGCAAGGGGCAAGGCTGGCCATGGCATTTTTTTCTAAAACGCGCTGAGTTTCACCATTTTTTTTGTTCAAACCAACATCCGGGTCTTAATATCAAACGTCTTCCGAGACACGTGACACGATGTCGCGCTAAAGCAGGAAGATTTTTTCCACTACCCGTCTGCATGCAGAATTAACTCGACATCCCTTCCCGGTCGCCAAAGTTATTGTCGCTTTCGCAACATGATCCTTTTGTGTTATTGCTTCCAGCGTCTGCATGCCGTGTCTCGGTATACTTAACCAACGTATCAATGCCTTCCCAGCCAGGGGGTCACCAGGCGTTTCCCCGCGCACGAATTCATGGTCTACGTTAACCGCGCATTCGGCCTGTTCGCAAGAGCTGTGATAGGGACACCATGATGGTGGGCGGGGTGGGCTGATGGTGGGTGGGGTTGGGCACTGAGGACGCCATCAAGAAAGCGTCCATCTGTTGGTGGTGTGGAGCTGACTGGTGACGCTTCCGATTCCCCGAGACATATCGCCAGCAAGTCACCTGGGAGCCGCGATCAGTGGGAAGTATAAATCAGGTGAACTGAAGGAAGGCCTCTCTGTCTGTCTGTCTGTCTGTCTGTCTGTAGTGGCCTAGTGTCGTAGGGCGACGAATTCGGCTGAGCGCCAACCATGAAAGAGAGGATCGGGCGGGGGGGGGGTATCAACCTAGAAACGTGAGAGAGCAATCTCCTCCCCTTTTCTCCCTCTCTCACCTCCCCTGCCCCACCCTACCACGTCTAGTTCTCATACCTCTATCCATCGCAGCCATCGACCCCCCTCCCCCCCCCCCACAACCGGCCCGTGGGCCCACCTCCATCATGAGAAACGACATGACGAAATGGCTGTATCCATTGGAGAGGGGAAGAAGCGGGGGTGGGGTTGCGGGGCGGGCGGGGGGGGGGGCACGGGACAATGTGAACCAACTTATAGAAGTGGGATTGTCCTGTTGGAGGGATACTGTGATATCATCTGTCGCCGAATCGGTCATTACTCTCCATGGTAGTGGTTTGCTTCCCCGGCCACAGCTCTAGCAAAGCCACCCCACCCTTTATCATCCCTCCCTTTATCACCCCATCAAACTCTACACAGCATATTCCGGGTGAGTTATGCCCTCCTACATCCTCTACCCACCCCCCCCCCCAACCGCTCCCAAACTATCTCACTATGTCCTCTCCCAACCTCTTCCTCCTCCTCTCTGGTCCATTGCTTACTCTTTTCCTCGCTCCTGCTCCTTCCAAATCCCTGCCCGCCCCCCCCGTGCGTCTTGTTGCCCTCTTCCCTCCCCACCCTCTGCTCCCCCTGCCCTTCTCCTCTTGTTCCCCTCCCCCCTTTCCACCCTCCACGCCCCTCAACCCCACCTCTTCCCTCTCAAACCAACCGTACCCTGTACACCGTCCTTCAAAGCTTCTATCAATTGTGTAATCAGAATGATAACAAACTCAAGCCAGCGGGTTCCCCGTGCCACAAAAAACTGTGTTATCGCTCATACCGCCATGTCTTTCATTATCAATTGGTTAATGAACAACAGGATTAGATAAGGCGTATTTCTGCGGGTTCCTCGTGCCACCCAAAACTGTGTTATCGCTCATACCGCCATGTCTTTCATTATCAATTGGTTAATGAACAATAGGATTAGATAAGGCGTATTTCTGCGGGTTGCACGTGCCACCCAAAACTGTATTATCGCCCATACCGCCATGTCTTTCATTATCATTTGGTCAATGAACAACAGGATTAGATAAGGCGTATTTCTGCGGGTTGCACGTGCCACCCAAAACTGTATTATCGCCCATACCGCCATGTCTTTTATTATCATTTGGTCAATGAAATACATAATTAGATAAGGCGTATTTCTGCGGGTTCCACGTGCCACCCAAAACTGTATTATCGCTCATACCGCCATGTCTTTCATTATCATTTGGTCAATGAACTACATAATTAGATAAGGCGTATTTCTAATAACCCGCAATTACAGTGCGTTTGGCCTTGCATATATGCATGCGCCTCGTAAAACAGGACTTCGTTTGTCGTCCTTACGTTTGAATTGAATAATACATTGTTGACCCATCAACAACAACTATATTATCTTTTATATCTTCATTATTATAACGTTAATTGTAAATTTTTATGCCTCCGCAAGATATTAATTAACGGAATTCTAATGAGCAATGAGGCATATGATAACTGGTGAAATGACACGTTAGACACTTTAACAAACTGTGTAAATGCTCGTGTACTAACATTTATCCTTACCAGATATAAATAGCTGTTCTGTTTAGTTTGGTATGGTTTGATTGACGTATATCAAAATTATTTTGGTCAGGTGCTCTCGTCACTATGTTCATTGTATCATAGCCCTCGAGACTGAAGAAGAACCGACAGTTATCTCAGATATTTCGAAACTGGCACATAGTAAACTGTTTCGCCAAACGATTCGGTTTTGCGCTTAAATGGGCAAAGGGAACACGTTTTCACACATGTATTCAATATAGAACAATTGCTTCGTTGAAGATAAATCTAGATTCATGTTCTACGCACAATCGGGGGAACTTCAATTTTTGCATTTCGTTGCGCTTAAATGGGCAAAGGGGGCACTTTTTCATAGATATATTCATTATCGAACAATTGTTTCGGTGAAGGTAAATCTGGATTCAAGTGCTACGCACAATCGGGGGAACCCATGCGTGAAGTGATTTTTTGTTGTTACGCACGGGTGATTCTTTCACTGGCTGGCCCCATTGCTCCAAGTGAATTCTACGGAATTCGGCTCCGAAAAGAACATTCTGCTCATACGCCAATGGTACCAACGGTCGTGTAACGATTTACGAGAAGTGATATCTACTTGAACTACGAAATGAACGTTTGGACGTTGGCATGCACGTTATAATGTTTTCGTGTCCATTTACATTTGTCTATTTAATATTAAGCTAGGAACTTACATTAAAGATGGCGAGAAGCATTTAATTAACAAATTTTTAAAGATTTAATTAACACATTTTTAAAGATTTAATTAACACATTTTTAAAGATTTAATTAACACATTTTTAAAGATTTAATTAACAAATTTCTAAAGATTGAATTAACAAATTAGTAGCGACAACGCCGATGTGGTTATTCTGTATACTATTGCAATATGACGTTACTGCATATACATTACACCAGGTGCAATATTATCCGCAAATGTCCCCTACCTTTAGCGACACCGTCACTCAAAAAAAACACATTAAAAACCCTTCCTTTCTAAACGGTTTCAATTGTCTGACTAGCATCAGCCAAAGTAGCTGTAACGAAATACTTTGACGCGGAGGAAAATAATCTATTGACGTCTATGGCGGTGAAGGGCGGACTCCCCGCCTCCCTTGGAAACCTGCGTCGAGAGTTATAATGCGCTAGCGGGGTGGGGGCGGGGGCGGGGGGGGGGGTAGGAAGGCCCTGGGCCGAGGTTTGATGCCGTGCCTTTCACCCTTTAATGTCTATCCCTTGTCATGATATCGATCTGCCCCGCCACCCTCCCTAGGTTATGGAGACTACCTACCTACCTACCTACTGACTACCCGTCGACATCTCCAGCCCCCCCCCCCCCCGCCCCACACTCTCACCCGCCCCATCCCCCTGTCGTCCCTCATAAGCTGTCAAATCGCTGAATACGCCATCATATACCGGGTGGTATCGGGTTTAGTGCATGGGTAAGGGGCAAGGGGAGGGGGGGGGGGAGAGGCTGATGGGGAGGGGGAGATCGACGAACGAGGGTTCGGAACTCTTGGTATATTGAATGACATTCTGCGGTCATACCATCCATATTTATTTCGTTTTATTTTCGTTGACTTATTTTATTTTTATTTTATTGTTTTTCTTGGTAATCACAAAGCTACCCTCACTTGCTATCCAACAAAAAGACATACCCCGGTAATGGTGTATCTCATGACATCAACCGTGCCGTAAATGGCAGGGCTTTTAGTATCAATTTCAGTCTTATATTACGTGTGGGGTTGGTTCCGCTTCTGTCGCCGGTCTGCTGGAGAGCTAGGTGACAGCGAGGCGGGAGAAGTGGCAATGTGTCTAGGTATACATATATATATAGTCAGTTAGCCGGGGTTCAGAGGGAGAGCAGGCAGAACCGACTTGACCCGGCGTCGTCCAGGACGCTAAGGTCAGTGGGGATGGGGGTTGGGGGGATAGGGGATGGGGGATGGGTGGACGGGGGGGGAGGATGGGAGTGGGGGTAGGAGGTGGACGGTGGGGGGGGGGCGTGGCGGTGTGGGGTTATTGGGGGGTCGGCGTGGGGTGAGGAGGGGTGGAGTAAAGGATGAAGTTGGGGGTGGGGGTGGGCGTGGGGTCAGGAGGGGTGGAGTAGAGGTGAGGATGAGGTTGGGGGTGGGGGATGGGCGGGGGGTCAGGAGGGGTGGAGTTGTGGAGTAGAGGTGAGGATGAGGTTGGGGGTGGGGGGGGTGGGCGTGGGGTCAGTAGGGGTGGAGTAGAGGTGAGGATGAGGTTGGGGGGGGGGGGGGTGGGCGGGGGCTCAGGAGGGGTGGAGTTGTGGAGTAGAGATGAGGATGAGGTTGAGGGCACATGGAGGGCGGATGGCCATGGCATGAATAGAAGGCTAACATATTGACAGCGGCCCTCAGTCTTAGGTTTATGAGCCCTACCACAGCTTCAGTTTGGCTTTGACGATTATATTGATTAATCAATCTGCCCAGCGACCGTGCCGCATCGTAAGATCCACCGTCCAGTGCACCTGATGGCCGGCTTGACAGTCCGTCCTTCCTTCCTGAATGACAGGTCATACAGGGCATAAGAACGAGAGTGGCAGTGAATGAGACAGGGATGGAAAGAGAGTGACAGAGAGACAGAGAGAGAGTGACAGAGAGAGATAGGGGGAGAGAGTGACAGACAGAGGGAGAGAGAGAGAGGGAGAAAATGAGAAGAAAGATTCCCCGTCTATTGACCTTGATATCATTCTAACCGTCCTTCCTAACTGGCAGGTCTCAGAGGAGATATTTGTACATGTATAGACATAGACAGAGAGCAAAAGAGACACAGACAGACACACAAACTAGACGGTCAAGCAGAGCTTGAGAAGGAAGACGAAAATTGTGGTTATGGGACCAATTCGACAATGTTAAGACCCATTTCATGACGTTGGCAAGGCACGCAGTCAGTCATTTGGCGTATCGAGGCTTCATAATGGGCTTGGCCATGTTAAAGTGAGATTGTTTGCTAGCGTCCAAACTACTGCTTCGATTTTGATGCCATTTGGCAAATATGATGCCAGTAATATGGGTACATATTCCACTACATATGAGTCATCCACCTGCATTGATGTAATCACGGCGAATTTTTTGCTCGTTCATCAATGTAAAAAATGATCATCCAATAACTTGAAAATTATAAATGTGAGGTGAAATCTGAGGGCACATTGCTTTGCGCATGTCTCTGAAGAATACTCTAAAACAAACCGCGAATCTCTAGACCAAATATTAAGTTACACGGGAAAACATGTTTCGTAATCTTGACCTTGATGTGACCTTGACCTTGGAAGCGCGACCTTGATCAATATAGTGCTTTGCGCCCAAATACTAATGTCATGTCTCACGCAAGGTGTCGTTTGTCTGATATGACCCCTTCATGGAGAAATTTGGGAGGCCATTTTCGCGCCAAAATGCTCCCGTAGGGTCCCGTTAAACTTTGGGAATTTTTAGCGGGAAAACTATTTGGGCGATTTGCACAAATGAAAAACGATATAGAAGGTACTAATAGGCCCAATACGTGACATAATTTGCAGCGTGATTAAATGGAAACTGCGAACGTTATAGCGATTTTCCCGTTTTTTTGTCCTATCTTTCAATCGTTAAGCGGACAGACAGACAGGATCAAGCATAGCTTCAGAAGGAAGAGGGAAATCGGGCTTATGGGATTGCCCGTTGTATGCCATGTTTAGCGCTGTCCTTTAGATATGCCTTCATGAAACCCCCAACAAATTGCTATACTTCACCATTATTGAAAGGTGCGAAGAGAAATAGAAAGATCTACGTTGAACATTTTAAGGCCGATTGGGATGGTCTACATGCAATGTCGATCAAGTTATATGCCGAAACGTCACCGCGCTGTCAGCCAGTTTGCGTCTTGAGGCTTTATAATAGGATTGGTCATGTAAAAGTGTGATTATTGTTTTGCGTCTAAACTGCTGGTTCGATTTCGATGCTATTTGGCACTCACGATGTGAGTAACATTGGAACTTACTCCACCACGTATGGGTCACCTGCCCGCTTTCACCTTGTCACGGCGATTTTTCACAATTTTAACGACACTAAAACTTGATTGGCCGATTATTCGAAAAACGTTCGGTATGCGGAAAAATCTGAGCAAATAACACGTTTCTGTCTCTCGCTGAAGATTACTTAAGGAACAACAGGTCTGACATTGGATTATTTTTTGGCGTCCAAATTACGGGTTCGATTTCGATGCCATTTGGCACGCATGGTGCCACTAACATTGGTACATATTGCACCACATATGTGTATCCGGAATAAAATTGAGCACACATTTTTCAGCGGGTTTGAGGACCTTTGAAAGAGTAGCCCCCACATGCGACACGCCACTTAGGCGTAGTGGATAAGGCTTTTCGACTCACCATACGCAATATGGCGTCATCTCAATCCGTCTTTAAGTGGCCGTACCGAGGCTTTATAATGGGATTGGTCATGTTAATGTTTGATTATTTCTTTGCGTCTAAACTACTGGTTCGATTTCGATGGCATTTGGCACACATGATGTGAGTAATATTGGTACATATTCCACCACATATAGGTGATCTATCTGCATGCATGTAGTCACCGCAAGTTTTTATTACTTTCATTCTCTACCGCGAGACTTTCTCTACCTCAAGACCCTTTGGATACACAATTATTAGTTAGACAAGTCTCGCGAAGGGGAGACTGTAAGGCTGTTACGCTACATGGACTGGCCAGGCGCATGCTTCCCTGAGACAATGACACACTGACCAATCCCCAGACACACACACCGAACCTAATAATTATAATCGCCTCTCGTCTGGCCACAGGAGATTTTTTTCTCAGATGCCGCTCTTGCCGGGGCGTATTTAGACACAATGCGCCACGGCACATACCGCCAGCCCCAATCATGTCACTTATGGGGTACATGATGAATTAAATGCGGGCGTGGCGTATGCATACACTGCCTGATAGGGTAATTGGGATAACTGTGTAACCATCCGCGCCTGTGATGCGCCCGCCAGGAATGTAGCCTTATCCGAAACATGTTCATATCAATAATAATTCTATGTCAGTTAAGTGCGGCGGGAAACATTTCAAATAATTGCGATATTACAATGGTATGAAAAATGGTTATAATTACATGATGGGGCACTGCGTGGAAGTTTGATGACATTTGGATACTGTTTTAACAGAGCATCGTATTGTACTTTACGTAACTCGCTAAAGTTATAAATATAAGCTGGCTCGCCCGCAGCTTGTTCCCTGGATATAAAAACAGAAAATAGTGTTTGGCATTGGATGGGGCAAATGTATTGCCAAATATTTAAACACAAAATTATATGCAAATTATTAGTAAAACTTATATCTGGCGGAAAAACTTCGCCACAAAATGGCGGAACGCCTGGCTATAAATTCGCGGAACGTCTTTATTATGGGATGGCGGAACATATCGCCATTAACGTTAGCGGAAGACTTGTACGTGCGAATAAGAACTAAATAAATATTTACTGGATGTCTTATAAGTATAAATTAGATTAAATTAGGTTGACAATACGCGATAATTATAGCATGTTTGAGTAAAAAGCGAAGCAGAAATAGTATTTCTTCATAGTAGTACCTCATAACGATCAAAGTATATTTAATAAATGGCTGAGGAAAGTTAATTTTTGCACGTCTAAATACATGTTTAAGAAAGAAGTTAAAGATATCATACTAAAAATGTTTTCCGATAAATATATTTGTGCTTTTAGATGTGTTATTCTTTACTGTGGCTAGTTGTGACAGACGTTATATAACCTTAAATGGCTCCTATACTTCTATGTGTATTTATTTGACTTGTTCTCTTATCGCGTTTCTTCTTTGTTAGCTTGCTTCCATATAATTTGCAGCTCAAATCACCTAACCTAATTTGAGTGACTAAGCCTTTGGTTTCTGCTCTTGTCACGATAAATGTCTTACAACATGTACTGAATGAATGTCACTTGTGTTTTGTTCTTGTGACAATATACTGGCTAATATTATTGATAAACTAATTGTTGGCCTAAATTAGTATAACTTCCAGAATCAGAGTTTCCGCGTACTAAATTATTTATTTATAATGGTTTTAGTTTTGTCGTTGAAAAGCAGGACTATAACCAAAGGTATGCGCGTATGATTTGAGCCCCGCTAGTCCACTATTAACTGTGGTGGGCTTTATACAGCCGGCCGCCCAACTGGTGGAACGCGAGTTCTAAGAGACAAGTATACATCACCCTGTTTTCATCGTTCTTATGATTTATTTATCTGACGCTGACTAACCAATAGCGTATGTTAAAGGGCGAGTCATACATAGCAACAGGACGTGTTGGACCGGCATCGGTGTCCGGGGAAAGGGATGTGGCTGCCGGGGAGGGGAGGGCGTTTTGTGTGTGTGTGGGTGTGGGAGGGGGGGGGGGGGGAGGTGGGAGTGGCCATTGGCTTACGTTCCAATTTGTTATAATTTTTATTAGGCTACAATTTGATCATCCAATAACTCAAAACTATAAATGTGAGGTGAAATCTGAGGCCACATAACTTTTGCGCCTGTTTAAATACTCAAACAAACCGCGGATCTCTAGACCCAATATTAACTGAGTTACGCGGGAAAACATGTTTCGTGACCTTGACGTTGCTGTGACCTTGACTTTGGATGAGTGACCTGGACCGATATGGCACTTCGCGCCCAAATAATTATGTCATGTTGCACGCAAGGTGTTTTTAAACTTAGGATTTGTTTGCAGAGAAACTATTCCGGCGATTTGCGAAAATTCACGACAATATACAAGGGAAATATGAGCCCAACACGTCAAATAAGTTTGAGCGTCACTAAGTCGAAACTTCGAACGCTACGGCGGTTGTTCCGATTTCTGATTCTATCTTTCAATGGTTAAGCGAATTTCGAAAAATTCCTGTGACCTTGACCTTTGATCTACATGGCCCATCTACGAACTTGGCCTGACGATAGTCATTCCGCATCTTTTTGTGAATTTTGAAGTTAGATATCTGAAGGCATTCGAAGGATAAAGCGCCGCGTGACAAACAGACAGACAGACAGACAGACCTAGACGGTCAAGCACAGCTTGAGAAGGAAGACGAAAATTTGGGTTATGGGACCAATTCGACTATGTTAAGGCCCATTTCATGACTTTGGCATGGCACGCCGTCAGTCATTTGGCGTATCGAGGCCTTATAGTGGGCTTGGCCATGTTAACGTGTGATTATTTGCTAGCGTCCAAACTACTGCTTTGATTTTGATGCAATTTGGCAAACATGATGCCAGTAATATGGGTACATATTCCACCACATATGAGTCATCTACCTGCATTTATGTAGTCACAGCGAATTTTTTGCGCTTTCGGCAATGTCAAAATTGATCATCCAATTACTCGAAAACTATAAATGTGAGGTGAAATCTGAGGACACATTACTTTTGCGTATCTCTCTAAAGAATACTCTGAAACAAACCGCGAATCTCTAGACCAAATATTAACGAAGATACACGGAAAAACATGTTTCGTAACCTTGACCTTGATGTGACCTTGACCTTAGAAGTGTGACCTTGGCTAATATAATATTTTATGCCCAAATACTAATGTCATTTCTCACGCAAGGTGTCGTTTGTCTGACATGTCCCCTTCATGGAGAAATTAAGAAGGCCTGATTCCCGCCAAAATGCTCCCATAGGGTCCCATGTTAAATTTTGGGAATTTTTAGCGGGAAAACTATACGGGCGATTTGCACAAATGAAAGACGATATAGAAGGTACTAATGGGCCCAATACGTGAAATAATTGGCAGCACCATTGATTGGAAACTGCGAACGTTATAGCGATTTTCCCGTTTTTTGGTCCTATCTTACAATGGTTAAGCGAATTTCGAAAAATACCTGTGACCTTGACCTTTGACCTACATGGCCCATCTACGAACTTAGCCTGACGATTGCCTTTCCGCATCTTTCTGTGAATTTGGAAGTCGATATCTCAAGGCATTCGAAAGATAATGCCCCGCGTTACACACAGACAGACTCACAGACAAACCCGAACACACCGACATAAGACGAAAATTGAAAATTTTCGTCTTAACAAACCGAACACACCGACATAAGACGAAAATTGAAAATTTTCGTCTTAACAAACAAACAGAGATTCACCGTCGAACGCCCGCTGATGACTGACTGACTAACAAAGACGCTATTTATATGGCTAAATGTTACAAAATTGTTCACATGCTTATATATAATTTTTGTTATATAAATGTCATCCTATATTATTTTATATAATAATGCCGTATAGAAATCGGCTAGTCGGATAAAACGATGCATGTTATGACATTAGAAGGTTCTTGGTAACTTAATTTAAATCACCCTTTACCACACCAACTCAAAAGGTGTTACTCTACCAGAGTATTATTGCGAATTGTTCTTATTTTTCAACACGATATTTCAGATTAATGTATAAGTGTATGACATCAAATTAGCCGTACTTACAGTCCAATTGCATTTTGTCATCAAAACAAATTCATTTGTACATTACATCTACGGCAATAAGGAAATATAGGAGAATATATTTTTTTTGTTAATTAATCTAATTTGATCCAGTACCCAGTGTTGTCGCCACATGTTATCTTCATGTCAACGTTTCGCAAACTGAAGTAGAACAACTGGGGTTTTCATCGTAAACTGCTTTGTCTGCTTCCGCAGCCTGGACACAGCGGGGTGCTAGAAAACATGCTCTCACATACTTTGAGGTTATTGAAAGTGCGCGATAAATAATTGATCGCCTCTTCGCCGGCAACAACCAACCTAATATATCCACATTCGCCGAATTATTTATAAGTATATATGTATATATATTATTTTATTCAATGGGGTCTACTGGCATTTGTCCACGCAGTGAGAGGTCAGAGGAGGGCGATGCATACGCAATGACGTATGGAGCGTATCCGTGAGCGAGAGTTACCAATGGAAGCGGAAGGCAAGACCACGTGTTACGTTACCATGCAACAGGCTTCTTCTGTTCAGAGAGAGATCGACAGAGAGGCAGAGTAGGGGGAGAGATAGACAGGGAGACAGAGTAGGGAGAGAGATAGACAGAGACAGAGTAGGGAGAGAGATAGACAGAGAGAGAGTAGGGAAAGAGAGATAGACAGAGACAGAGTAGGGAAAGACAGATAGACAGAGACAGAGTAGGGAGAGACAGATAGACAGAGACAGAGTAGGGAGAGAGATAGACAGAGACAGAGTAGGGAGAGAGATAGACAGGGAGACAGAGTAGGGAGAGAGAGAAAGACAGAGTAGGGAGAGAGATAGACAGGGACAGAGTAGGAAAAGACAGATAGACAGAGACAGAGTAGGGAGAGAGATAGACAGAGACAGAGTAGGGAGAGAGATAGACAGGGAGACAGAGTAGGGAGAGAGATAGACAGGGAGACAGAGTAGGGAGAGGGAGATAGACAGAGACAGAGTAGGGAGAGAGATAGACAGAGACAGAGTAGGGAAAGACAGATAGACAGAGACAGAGTAGGGAGAGAGATAGACAGAGACAGAGTAGGGAGAGAGATAGACAGGGAGACAGAGTAGGGAGAGAGAGATAGACAGAGACAGAGTAGGGAGAGAGATAGACAGGGACAGAGTAGGGAAAGACAGATTGACAGAGACAGAGTAGGGAGAGAGACAGACAGAGACAGAGTAGGGAGAGAGATAGACAGAGATAGACAGAGACAGAGTAGGGAGAGAGATGGACAGAGACAGAGTAAGGAGAGAGATAGATAGAGACAGAGTAGGGAGAGAGATAGACAGAGACAGAGTAGGGAGAGACATAAACAGAGACAGAGTAGGGAGAGGGATAGACAGAGTAGGCAGAGAGAGATAGACAGAGACAGAGTAGGGAGAGAGATAGAGAGAGACAGAGTAGGGAGAGAGATAGACAGAGACAGAGTAGGGAGAGAGATAGACAGAGACAGAGTAGGGAGAGAAACATAAACAGAGACAGAGTAGGGAGAGGGATAGACAGAGTAGGCAGAGAGAGATAGACAGAGACAGAGTAGGGAGAGAGATAGTCAGAGACAGAGTAGGGAGAGAGATAGACAAAGACCGAGTAGGGAGAGATAGACAGAGGCAGAGTAGGGAGAGAGATAGACAGACTAGGGAGAGAGAGATAGACAGAGACAGAGTAGGGAGAGAGATAGACAGAGATAGAGTAGGGAGAGAGAGATAGACAGAGACAGAGTAGGGAGAGAGATAGACAGAGAGAGAGTAGTGAAAGAGAGATAGACAGAGACAGAGTAGGGAAAGACAGATAGACAGAGACAGAGTAGGGAGAGAGATAGACAGAGACAGAGTAGGGAAAGACAGATAGACAGAGACAGAGTAGGGAGAGAGATAGACAGAGACAGAATAGGGAGAGAGATAGACAGGGAGACAGAGTAGGGAGAGAGAGATAGACAGAGACAGAGTAGGGAGAGAGATAGACAGAGACAGAGTAGGTAAAGACAGATAGACAGAGACAGAGTAGGGAGAGAGATAGACAGAGACAGAGTAGGGAGAGAGATAGACAGGGAGACAGAGTAGGGAGATGGAGATAGACAGAGACAGAGTAGGGAGAGAGACAGACAGAGATAGAGTAGGGAAAGACAGATTGACAGAGACAGAGTAGGGAGAGAGACAGACAGAGACAGAGTAGGGAGAGAGATAGACAGAGACAGAGTAGGGAGAGAGATGGACAGAGACAGAGTAAGGAGAGAGATAGACAGAGACAGAGTAGGGAGAGAGATAGACAGGGAGACAGAGTAGGGAGATGGAGATAGACAGAGACAGAGTAGGGAGAGAGACAGACAGAGATAGAGTAGGGAAAGACAGATTGACAGAGACAGAGTAGGGAGAGAGATAGACAGAGACAGAGTAGGGAGAGAGATAGACAGGGAGACAGAGTAGGGAGAGAGAGATAGACAGAGACAGAGTAGGGAGAGAGATAGACAGGGACAGAGTAGGGAAAGACAGATTGACAGAGACAGAGTAGGGAGAGAGACAGACAGAGACAGAGTAGGGAGAGAGATAGACAGAGATAGACAGAGACAGAGTAGGGAGAGAGATGGACAGAGACAGAGTAAGGAGAGAGATAGATAGAGACAGAGTAGGGAGAGAGATAGACAGAGACAGAGTAGGGAGAGACATAAACAGAGACAGAGTAGGGAGAGGGATAGACAGAGTAGGCAGAGAGAGATAGACAGAGACAGAGTAGGGAGAGAGATAGAGAGAGACAGAGTAGGGAGAGAGATAGACAGAGACAGAGTAGGGAGAGAGATAGACAGAGACAGAGTAGGGAGAGAAACATAAACAGAGACAGAGTAGGGAGAGGGATAGACAGAGTAGGCAGAGAGAGATAGACAGAGACAGAGTAGGGAGAGAGATAGTCAGAGACAGAGTAGGGAGAGAGATAGACAAAGACCGAGTAGGGAGAGATAGACAGAGGCAGAGTAGGGAGAGAGATAGACAGACTAGGGAGAGAGAGATAGACAGAGACAGAGTAGGGAGAGAGATAGACAGAGAGAGAGTAGTGAAAGAGAGATAGACAGAGACAGAGTAGGGAAAGACAGATAGACAGAGACAGAGTAGGGAGAGAGATAGACAGAGACAGAGTAGGGAAAGACAGATAGACAGAGACAGAGTAGGGAGAGAGATAGACAGAGACAGAATAGGGAGAGAGATAGACAGGGAGACAGAGTAGGGAGAGAGAGATAGACAGAGACAGAGTAGGGAGAGAGATAGACAGAGACAGAGTAGGTAAAGACAGATAGACAGAGACAGAGTAGGGAGAGAGATAGACAGAGACAGAGTAGGGAGAGAGATAGACAGGGAGACAGAGTAGGGAGATGGAGATAGACAGAGACAGAGTAGGGAGAGAGACAGACAGAGATAGAGTAGGGAAAGACAGATTGACAGAGACAGAGTAGGGAGAGAGACAGACAGAGACAGAGTAGGGAGAGAGATAGACAGAGACAGAGTAGGGAGAGAGATGGACAGAGACAGAGTAAGGAGAGAGATAGACAGAGACAGAGTAGGGAGAGAGATAGACAGAGATAGACAGAGACAGAGTTGGGAGAGAGATAGACAGAGACAGAGTAGGGAAAGAGATAGACAGAGACAGAGTAGGGAGAGAGACATAAACAGAGACAGAGTAGGGAGAGGGATAGACAGAGTGGGCAGATAGAGATAGACAGAGACAGAATAGGGAGAGAGATAGACAGAGACAGAGTAGGGAGAGAGAGAGACATAAACAGAGACAGAGTAGGGAGAGGGATAGACAGAGACAGAGTAGGGAGAGAGATAGACAAAGACCGAGTAGGGAGAGATAGACAGAGACAGAGTAGGGAGAGAGATAGACAGAGTAGGGAGAGAGAGATAGACAGAGAC
>OZ025262.1:18761086-18784056 GCA_964019135.1 Arenicola marina
CGTCCTTCCTTCCTGAATGACAGGTCATACAGGGCATAAGAACGAGAGTGGCAGTGAATGAGACAGGGATGGAAAGAGAGTGACAGAGAGACAGAGAGAGAGTGACAGAGAGAGATAGGGGAGAGAGTGACAGACAGAGGGAGAGAGAGAGAGGGAGAAAATGAGAAGAAAGATTCCCCGTCTATTGACCTTGATATCATTCTAACCGTCCTTCCTAACTGGCAGGTCTCAGAGGAGATATTTGTACATGTATATGTATAGACATAGACAGAGAGCAAAAGAGACACAGACAGACACACAAACTAGACGGTCAAGCAAAGCTTGAGAAGGAAGACGAAAATTGTGGTTATGGGACCAATTCGACAATGTTAAGACCCATTTCATGACGTTGGCAAGGCACGCAGTCAGTCATTTGGCGTATCGAGGCTTCATAATGGGCTTGGCCATGTTAAAGTGTGATTGTTTGCTAGCGTCCAAACTACTGCTTCGATTTTGATGCCATTTGGCAAATATGATGCCAGTAATATGGGTACATATTCCACTACATATGAGTCATCCACCTGCATTGATGTAATCACGGCGAATTTTTTGCTCGTTCATCAATGTAAAAAATGATCATCCAATAACTTGAAAATTATAAATGTGAGGTGAAATCTGAGGGCACATTGCTTTGCGCATGTCTCTGAAGAATACTCTGAAACAAACCGCGAATCTCTAGACCAAATATTAAGTTACACGGGAAAACATGTTTCGTAATCTTGATCTTGATGTGACCTTGACCTTGGAAGCGCGACCTTGATCAATATAGTGCTTTGCGCCCAAATACTAATGTCATGTCTCACGCAAGGTGTCGTTTGTCTGACATGACCCCTTCATGGAGAAATTTGGGAGGTCATTTTCGCGCCAAAATGCTCCCGTAGGGTCCCGTTAAACTTTGGGAATTTTTAGCGGGAAAACTATTTGGGCGATTTGCACAAATGAAAGACGATATAGAAGGTACTAATAGGCCCAATACGTGACATAATTTGCAGCGTGATTAAATGGAAACTGCGAACGTTATAGCGATTTTCCCGTTTTTTTGTCCTATCTATCAATCGTTGAGCGGACAGACAGACAGGATCAAGCATAGCTTCAGAAGGAAGAGGGAAATCGGGCTTATGGGATTGCCCGTTGTATGCCATGTTTAGCGCTGTCCTTTAGATATGCCTTCATGAAACCCTCAACAAATTGCTATACTTCACCATTATTGAAAGGTGCTTAGCGAAGAGAAATAGAAAGATCTACGTTGAACATTTTAAGGCCGATTGGGATGGTCTACATGCAATGTCGATCAAGTTATATGCCGAAACGTCACCGCGCTGTCAGCCAGTTTGCGTCTTGAGGCTTTATAATAGGATTGGTCATGTAAAAGTGTGATTATTGTTTTGCGTCTAAACTGCTGGTTCGATTTCGATGCTATTTGGCACTCACGATGTGAGTAACATTGGAACTTACTCCACCACGTATGGGTCACCTGCCCGCTTTCACCTTGTCACGGCGATTTTTCACAATTTTAACGACACTAAAACTTGATTGGCCGATTATTCGAAAAACGTTCGGTATGCGGAAAAATCTGAGCAAATAACACGTTTCTGTCTCTCGCTGAAGATTACTTAAGGAACAACAGGTCTGACATTGGATTATTTTTTGGCGTCCAAATTACGGGTTCGATTTCGATGCCATTTGGCACGCATGGTGCCACTAACATTGGTACATATTGCACCACATATGTGTATCCGGAATAAAATTGAGCACACATTTTTCAGCGGGTTTGGGGGCCTTTGAAAAAGTAGCCCCCACATGCGACACGCCACTTAGGCGTAGTGGATAAGACTTTCGACTTTGGGTATGAAGGTTGGGTGTTCAAACCCAGCTTGGGGACTACTGCGTTTTGCGTTTTTATACTAGAAACACATTTCGGTTTATCTAAAAAAAACATTCGGTCCGCGGGCGTCAGTTATTGAATATAGAATTGCAAAGGGCTAGCGACAACATTGGGGTACAGGCCGAAACGTCATCTCAATCCGTCTTTAAGTACCCGTACCGAGTCTTTATAATGGGATTGGTCATGTTAATGTTTGATTATTTCTTTGCGTCCAAACTACTGGTTCGATTTCGATGGCATTTGGCACACATGATGTGAGTAATATTGGTACATATTCCACCACATATAGGTGATCTACCTGCATGCATGTAGTCACCGCAAATTTTTATTACTTTCATTCTCTACCGCGAGACTTTCTCTACCTCAAGACCCTTTGGATACACAATTATTGGTTAGACAAGTCTCGCGAAGGGGAGACTGTAAGGCTGTTACGTTACATGGACTGGCCAGGCGCATGCTTCCCTGAGACAATGACACACTGACCAATCCCCAGACACACACACCGAACCTACAAATTAAAATCGCCTCTCGTCTGGCCACAGGGGATTTTTTTGCTCAGATGCCGCTCTTTCGGGGCGTATTTTGACACAATGCGCCACGGCACATACCGCCAGCCCCAATCATGTCACTTATGGGGTACATGATGAATTAAATGCGGGCGTGGCGTATGTATACACTGCCTGATAGGGTAATTGGGATAACTGTGTAACCATCCGCGCCTGTGATGCGCCCGCCAGGAATGTAGCCTTATCCGAAACATGTTCATATCAATAATAATTCTATGTCAGTTAAGTGCGGCGGGAAACATTTCAAATAATTGCGATATTACAATGGTATGAAAAATGGTTATAATTACATGATGGGGCACTGCGTGGAAGTTTGATGACATTTGGATACAGAATGTTTTAACAGAGCATCGTATTGTACTTTACGTAACTCGCTAAAGTTATAAATATAAGCTGGCTCGCCCGCAGCTTGTTCCCTGGATATAAAAACAGAAAATAGTGTTTGGTATTGGATGGGGCAAATGTATTGCCAAATATTTAAACACAAAATTATATGCAAATTATTAGTAAAACTTATATCTGGCGGAAAAACTTCGCCACAAAATGGCGGAACGCCTGGCTATAAATTCGCGGAACGTCTTTATTATGGGATGGCGGAACACATCGCCATTAACGTTAGCGGAAGACTTGTACGTGCGAATAAGAACTAAATAAATATTTACTGGATGTCTTATAAGTATAAATTAGATTAAATTAGGTTGACAATACGCGATAATTATAGCATGTTTGAGTAAAAAGCGAAGCAGAAATAGTATTTCTTCATAGTAGTACCTCATAACGATCAAAGTATATTTAATAAATGGCTGAGGAAGGTTAATTTTTGCACGTCTAAATACATGTTTAAGAAAGAAGTTAAAGATATCATACTAAAAATGTTTTCCGATAAATATATTTGTGCTTTTAGATGTGTTATTCTTTACTGTGGCTAGTTGTGACAGACGTTATATAACCTTCAATGGCTCCTATACTTCTATGTGTATTTATTTGACTTGTTCTTTTATCGCGTTTCTTCTTTGTTAGCTTGCTTCCATATAATTTGCAGCTCAAATCACCTAACCTAATTTGAGTGACTAAGCCTTTGGTTTCTGCTCTTGTCACGATAAATGTCTTACAAAATGTACTGAATGAATGTCACTTGTGTTTTGTTCTTGTGACAATATACTGGCTAATATTATTGATAAACTAATTGTTGGCCTAAATTAGTATAACTTCCAGAATCAGAGTTTCCGCGTACTAAATTATTTATTTATAATGGTTTTAGTTTTGTCGTTGAAAAGCAGGACTATAACCAAAGGTATGCGCGTATGATTTGAGCCCCGCTAGTCCACTATTAACTGTGGTGGGCTTTATACAGCCGGCCGCCCAACTGGTGGAACGCGAGTTCTAAGAGACAAGTATACATCACCCTGTTTTCATCGTTCTTATGATTTATTTATCTGACGCTGACGAACCAATAGCGTATGTTAAAGGGCGAGTCATACATAGCAACAGGACGTGTTGGACCGGCATCGGTGTCCGGGGAAAGGGATGTGGCTGCGGGGGAGGGGAGGGCGTTTTGTGTGTGTGTGGGGGGGAGGGGGGGGGTGGGAGTGGCCATTGGCTTACGTTCCAATTTGTTATAATTTTTATTAGGCTACAATTTGATCATCCAATAACTCAAAACTATAAATGTGAGGTGAAATCTGAGGCCACATAACTTTTGCGCCTGTTTAAATACTCAAACAAACCGCGGATCTCTAGACCCAATATTAACTGAGTTACGCGGGAAAACATGTTTCGTGACCTTGACGTTGCTGTGACCTTGACTTTGGATGAGTGACCTGGACCGATATGGCACTTCGCGCCCAAATAATTATGTCATGTTGCACGCAAGGTGTTTGTCTGACTTGTGTCCTTCATTGAGAAATTGAGGAGACCATCTTCCCGCCAAAATGCTCCCATAGAGTCCCATGTTAAACTTAGGATTTGTTTGCAGAGAAACTATTCCGGCGATTTGCGAAAATTCACGACAATATACAAGGGAAATATGAGCCCAACACGTCAAATAAGTTTGAGCGTCACTAAGTCGAAACTTCGAACGCTACGGCGATTGTTCCGATTTCTGATTCTATCTTTCAATGGTTAAGCGAATTTCGAAAAATTCCTGTGACCTTGACCTTTGATCTACATGGCCCATCTACGAACTTGGCCTGACGATAGTCATTCTGCATCTTTTTGTGAATTTTGAAGTTACATATCTGAAGGCATTCGAAGGATAAAGCGCCGCGTGACAAACAGACAGACAGACAGACAGACCTAGACCGTCAAGCACAGCTTGAGAAGGCAGACGAAAATTGTGGTTATGGGACCAATTCGACTATGTTAAGACCCATCGCCGCTCGCTCATTGGTTGTTCAGCCTGGCGTTGGAGACCATATCGCCCCCTTAAAGCTGTAGTACTGAGGCCAAATTGCTGGCTGAAAGCGCAAATTAGCCCAAAATGGATCGTGATGTACTGGACGAGCGCCATCTAACGGCTGCTGTTGAACGCGGGCTATTTTTCCAGGTCGAGGCCTTCGTTTAGAGTGAATACGTTCAAATCACGACTTTCTACGCGTCCTTGGTCACGCCCTAATCGCTCTTCTCGGACTCGTCATCGCTGAATTACGGAGCCCCCTAGCGGCGGAACTAAGCGTGATAAGCTAAAAGCGAAGGCGGATTCCATACCCAAGTCGACGTTTGCCCGTCTTTTGCAACCGGTCCCGACTCTCTAGCGTCGCTATTAAGCGAACGGCGGCCATCGCAACCCCGAAAGAGTGCCGGTCCATATCGCCGTTGACTCGTAATGGGAGCGTCGGCATGGAGGGGGGTGCACCTCTTGCGAGCGCTCTAGCGGCCAAACTAAGCGTCCTAGAGCAATTCTGAGGTGGTTTCGATCAGCCTAGCTCAGATTTTTCTCTCCATTCATGCCAAATCTGGGCTCCCTAGCTCAAATATTGACCGAGTTATGGCCTTGCAAAGTTCAAAACGCCACTTGACACGTACGCTGAATATTGATTGGCCGATTACTCGAAAATCGTTCAGTATCCGGAAAAATCTGAGTGATTATTGCGTCACCACCTCTCCCTGACGAATACTCTCAAACAAACAGCGAATCTCTAGACCCGATATTAACGGAGTACCGCGGGGAAGTCTGTTTCGTGACCTTGACCTTGCTGCAACCTTGACCTTGGAAGCGTGACCTTGGTCAATATAATATTTTACGCCCAAATACTAATGTCATGTCTCACGCAGCGTGTCGTTTGTCTGACATGTCCCTTTCATGGAGAAATTGAGGAGGCCTGGTTCCCGCCAAAATGGTCCCATAGGGTCCCATGTTAAACTTTGGGAATTTTTTGCGGAAGAACTATTCGGACGATTTTCAAAATTAAAACACTGTATACAAGGTACTTACGAGCCTAATACGTGAATTAATTCTGAGCGTCATTAAGCAAAAACTCGGAACGCTATAGCGATTTTGCCGATTTTTGGTCCTATCTATCAATGGTTAAGCGAATTTTGAAAAATTCCTGTGACCTTCACCTCTGACCTACATGGCCCATCTACGAACTTAGCCTGACGGTTGGCCGTGGCATTGTCTGTGCAGAAGGAGGAATCGATATCTCAAACTCTTTAAAAAAAAAAAAAATAGCCAAAATTTCGAATTTTTAGCTGCCTGTGGCGCGAAAACTTTTTATCCTACGTCAAATCTGATGTCAGTAACGCAAAAGATTTTGAGGAGCTGAGTATTTTGACACTAATTGCGGCTCTCTAGCTGCAATATTAAGTGAGCTAGAGCGGAAAATGTGTTTTGGACGTATGACGTCATCGTGACGTTGACGTTTGAGGTACGTTGCCCATCTTCGAACTCAGCCTGAGATTGACACTTCCGCATCTTTTTGTGAATTTGAAAGTCGATATGTTAAGGCATTCGAGAGATAATGCGTGACAAGACAGACGGACAGACACACACACAGACAGACCTAGACCGTCAAGCACAGCTTGAGAAGGCAGACGAAAATTGTGGTTATGGGACCAATTCGACTATGTTAAGACACATCGCCGCTCGCTCATTGGTTGTTCAGCCTGGCGTTGGAGACCATATCGCCCCCTTAAAGCTGTAGTACTGAGGCCAAATTGCTGGCTGAAAGCGCAAATTAGCCCAAAATGGATCGTGATGTACTGGACGAGCGCCATCTAACGGCTGCTGTTGAACGCGGGCTATTTTTCCAGGTCGAGGCCTTCGTTTAGAGTGAATACGTTCAAATCACGACTTTCTACGCGTCCTTGGTCGCGCCCTAATCGCTCTTCTCGGACTCGTCATCGGTGAATTACGGAGCCCCCTAGCGGCGGAACTAAGCGTGATAATCTAAAAGCGAAGGCGGATTCCATACCTAAGTCGACGTTTGCCCGTCTTTTGCAACCGGTCCCGACTCTCTAGCGTCGCTATTAAGCGAACGGCGGCCATCGCCACCCCGAAAGAGTGCCGGTCCATATCGCCGTTGACTCGTAATGGGAGCGTCGGCATGGAGGGGGGTGCACCTCTTGCGAGCGCTCTAGCGGCCAAACTAAGCGTCCTAGAGCAATTCTGAGGTGGTTTCGATCAGCCTAGGTCACATTTTTCTCTCCATTCATGCCAAATCTGGGCTCCCTAGCTCAAATATTGACCGAGTTATGGCCTTGCAAAGTTCAAAACGCCACTTGACACGTACGCTGAATATTGATTGGCCGATTACTCGAAAGTCGTTCAGTACCCGGAAAAATCTGAGCGAGTAGTTCGTCACCGCCTCTCCCCGACGAATACTCTCAACCAAACAGCGAATCTCTAGACCCGATATGAACGGAGTACCGCGGGATAATCTGTTTCGTGACCTTAACCTTGCTGTGACCTTGGCCTTGGAAGCGTGACCTTGACCAATATAGTTATTCGTGCCCAATTACTGATGTCATGTATCACGCCCGGTGACGTTTGTCTCAATTGTAACCTTCACGGAGAAATTGAGATCATGTTCCCGCCAAAATGCTGCCATAGGGTCCCATGTAAAAACTTTGGGATTTTTTTGCGGAAGGACTATTCGGACGATTTTCAAAATTAAAACACTGTATACAAGGTACTTACGAGCCTAATACGTGAATTAATTCTGAGCGTCATTAAGCAAAAACTCGGAACGCTATAGCGATTTTGCCGATTTTTGGTCTTATCTATCAATGGTTAAGCGAATTTCGAAAAATTCCTGTGACCTTCACCTTTGACCTACATGGCCCATCTACGAACTTAGCCTGACGGTGGGCAGTGGCATTGTCTGTGTAGAAGGAGGAGTCGATATCTCAAACTCTTTAAAAAAAAAAAAAAATCCAAAATTTCGAATTTTTAGCTGCCTGTGGCGCGAAAACTTTTTATCCTACGTCAAATCTGATGTCAGTAACGCGAAAGATTTTGAGGAGCTGAGTATTTTGACACTAATTGCGGCTCTCTAGCTGCAATATTAAGTGAGCTAGAGCGGAAAATGTGTTTTGGACGTATGACGTCATCGTGACGTTGACGTTTGAAGTACGTTGCCCATCTTCGAACTCAGCCTGAGATTGGCCATTCCGCATCTTTTTGTAAATTTGGAAGTCGATATGTTAAGGCATTCGAGAGATAATGCGTGACAAGACAGACGGACAGACAGACACACACACAGACAGACAGACCTAGACCGTCAAGCACAGCTTGAGAAGGAAGACGAAAATTTGGGTTATGGGACCAATTCGACTATGTTAAGGCCCATTTCATGACTTTGGCATGGCACGCCGTCAGTCATTTGGCGTATCGAGGCCTTATAGTGGGCTTGGCCATGTTAACGTGTGATTATTTGCTAGCGTCCAAACTACTGCTTTGATTTTGATGCAATTTGGCAAATATGATGCCAGTAATATGGGTACATATTCCACCACATATGAGTTATCTACCTGCATTTATGTAGTCACAGCGAATTTTTTGCGCTTTCGGCAATGTCAAAATTGATCATCCAATTACTCGAAAACTATAAATGTGAGATGAAATCTAAGGACACATTACTTTTGCGTATCTCTCTGAAGAATACTCTGAAACTAACCGCGAATCTCTAGTCCAAATATTAACGAAGTTACGCGGGAATACATGTTTCGTAACCATGACATTGATGTGACCTTGACCTTGAAAGCGTGACCTTGGTCAATATAATATTTTACGCCCAAATACTAATGTCATGTCTCACGCAAGGTATCGTTTGTCTGACATGTCCCCTTCATGGAGAAATTGAGGAGGCCTGGTTCCCGCCAAAATGGTCCCATAGGGTCCCATGTTAAACTTTGGGAATTTTTAGCAGAAAAACTATTCGGGCGATTTGCACAAATGAAAGACGGTATAGAAGGTAATAATGAACCCAATACGTGAAATAATTTGCAGCGTGATTAAATGGAAACTATGAACGTTATAGCAATTTTCCCGTTTTTTGGTCCTATCTTTCAATGGTTAAGCGAATTTCAAAAAATTCCTGTGACCTGGACCTTTGATCTACACGGCCCATCTACAAACTTGACCTGACGGTGGGCCGTGGCATTGTCTGTGCAGAAGGAGGAGTCGATATCTCAAACTTTGTAAAAAAAGAAAAGAAATCCAAAATTTCGAATTTTCAGCTGCCTGTGGCGCGAAAACTTTTTATCCTACGTCAAATCTGATGGCAGTAACGCGAAAGATTTTGAGGAGCTGAGTATTTTGACACTAATTGCGGCTCTCTAGCTGCAATATTAAGTGAGCTAGAGCGGAAAATGTGTTTTGGACGTATGACGTCATCGTGACGTTGACGTTTGAGGTACGTTGCCCATCTTCGAACTCAGCCTGAGATTGGCACTTCCGCATCTTTTTGTGAATTTGGAAGTCGATATGTTAAGGCATTCGAGAGATAATGCGTGACAAGACAGACGGACAGACAGACCGAGACGGTCAAGCAGAGCTTGAGAAGGAAGACGAAAATTGGGATTATGGGACCAATTCGACCATTTAAAGACCCATCGCCGCTCGCTCATTGGTTGTTCAGCCTGGCGTTCGAGACCATATCGCCCACTGAACGCTGTAGCGAGGCCAAATTGCTGGCTGAAAGCGCAAATTAGCCCAAAATGGAACCCCAGTATCGTGGTGTGCTGGATGAGCGAGCACCATCTAACGGCTGCTGTTCAACGCGGGCTATTTTTCCAGGTCGAGGGCGTCGTTTAGAGTGAATACGTTCAAATCCCGACTTTCTACGTGTCCTTGGTCACGCTCTAAACGTTGTTCTCGTACTCTTCATCGCTGAATTACGGAGCCCCCTAGCGGCGGAACTAAGCGTGATAGGAAAAAAACGAAGGCGGTTTTCATACCCAAGTCGACTATTGCCCGTCGTTTGCAACCAATCCCGACTCTCTAGCGTCGCTATTAAGCGAACGGCGGCCATCGCCACCCCGAAAGAGTGCCGGTCCATATCGCCCGTTGACTCATAATGGGAGCGTCGGCATGGAGGGGGGGTGCACCTCTTGCGAGCGCTCTAGCGGCCAAACTAAGCGTCCTAGGGCAATTCTATCGCGATTTTGCCTGCTTAATACTACATCTGTCTCTCGCTTCATGCCAAATCTGGGCTCCCTAGCTCAAATATTAACCGAGTTATGGCCTTGCAAAGTTCAAAACGCCACTTGACACGTACGCTGCATATTGATTGGCCGATTACTCGAAAATCCTTCAGTATCCGGAAAAATCTGAGCGCATACTGCGTTACCGCCTCTCCCTGATGAATACTCTCAAACAAACAGCCAATCTCTAGACCCGATATTAACGGAGTACCGCGGGAAAATCTGTTTCGTGACCTTGACCTTGCTGTGACCTTGACCTTGGAAGCGTGACCTTGACCAATATAGTTATTCGTGCCCAATTACTGATGTCATGTATCTCGCCAGGTGACGTTTGTCTCACTTGTAACCTTCACGGAGAAATTGAGACCATGTTCCCGCCAAAATGCTGCCGTGGGATCCCATGTTAAACTTTGGGAATTTTTTGCAAAAGAACTATTCGGCGGATTTTCAAAATTGAAACACCGTATACAAGGTACCTGTGAATGCAATACGTGAATTAATTGAGAGCGTCATGAAGTAAAAACTGGGAACGCTATAGCGACTTTGCCGAGTTTTAGTCCTATCTTTCAATGGTTAAGGGAATTTCGAAAAATTCCTGTGACCTTGACCGTTGACCTACATAGCCCATCTACGAACTTAGCCTGACGATTGCCATTCCGCATCTTTTTGTGAATTTGGAAGTCGATAGCTTAAGGCATTCGAAAGATAATGCGTTACGTTACAAACGGACAGACACACATACAGACAGACAGACAGACAGATTCACCGAACACACCGACATAAGACGAAAATTGGAAATTTTCGTCTTAAACACACACAGACAGACAGACAGACTAACCGAACACACTGACATAAGACGAAAATCGTAGATTTTCGTCTTAACTAGACCGTCAAGCACAGCTTGAGAAGGCAGACGAAAATTGGGGTTATGGGACCAATTCGACTATGTTAAGACCCATCGCCGCTCGCTCATTGGTTGTTCAGCCTGGCGTTGGAGACCATATCGCCCCCTTAAAGCTGTAGTACTGAGGCCAAATTGCTGGCTGAAAGCGCAAATTAGCCCAAAATGGATCGTGATGTACTGGACGAGCGCCATCTAACGGCTGCTGTTGAACGCGGGCTATTTTTCCAGGTCGAGGCCTTCGTTTAGAGTGAATACGTTCAAATCACGACTTTCTACGCGTCCTTGGTCGCGCCCTAATCGCTCTTCTCGGACTCGTCATCGGTGAATTACGGAGCCCCCTAGCGGCGGAACTAAGCGTGATAAGCTAAAAGCGAAGGCGGATTCCATACCCAAGTCGACGTTTGCCCGTCTTTTGCAACCGGTCCCGACTCTCTAGCGTCGCTATTAAGCGAACGGCGGCCATCGCAACCCCGAAAGAGTGCCGGTCCATATCGCCGTTGACTCGTAATGGGAGCGTCGGCATGGAGGGGGGTGCACCTCTTGCGAGCGCTCTAGCGGCCAAACTAAGCGTCCTAGAGCAATTCTGAGGTGGTTTCGATCAGCCTGGGTCACATTTTTCTCTCCATTCATGCCAAATCTGGGCTCCCTAGCTCAAATATTGACCGAGTTATGGCCTTGCAAAGTTCAAAACGCCACTTGACACGTACGCTGAATATTGATTGGCCGATTACTGGAAAATCGTTCAGTACCCGGAAAAATCTGAGCGAGTAGTTCGTCACCGCCTCTCCCCGACGAATACTCTCAACCAAACAGCGAATCTCTAGACCCGATATTAACGGAGTACCGCGGGATAATCTGTTTCGTGACCTTGACCTTGCTGTGACCTTGGCCTTGGAAGCGTGACCTTGACCAATATAGTTATTCGTGCCCAATTACTGATGTCATGTATCACGCCCGGTGACGTTTGTCTCACTTGTAACCTTCACGGAGAAATTGAGATCATGTTCCCGCCAAAATGGTCCCATAGGGTCCCATGTCAAATTTTGGGAATTTTTTGCGGAAGAACTATTCGGACGATTTTCAAAATTAAAACACCGTATACAAAGTACTTACGAGCCTAATACGTGAATTAATTCTGAGCGTCATTAAGCAAAAACTCGGAACGCTATAGCGATTTTGCCGATTTTTGGTCCTATCTATCAATGGTTAAGCGAATTTCGAAAAATTCCTGTGACCTTCACCTTTGACCTACATGGCCCATCTACGAACTTAGCCTGACGGTGGGCCGTGGCATTGTCTGTGCAGAAGGAGGAGTCGATATCTCAAACTCTTTAAAAAAAAAAAAAAATCCAAAATTTTGAATTTTTAGCTGCCTGTGGCGCGAAAACTTTTTATCCTACGTCAAATCTGACGTCAGTAACGCGAAAGATTTTGAGGAGCTGAGTATTTTGACACAAATTGCGGCTCTCTAGCTGCAATATTAAGAGAGCTAGAGCGCAAAATGTGTTTTGGACGTATGACGTCATCGTGACGTTGACGTTTGAGGTACGTTGCCCATCTTCGAACTCAGCCTGAGATTGGCACTTCCGCATCTTTTTGTGAATTTGGAAGTCGATATGTTAAGGCATTCGAGAGATAATGCGTGACAAGACAGACGGACAGACACACACACAGACAGACTAACCGAACACACTGACATAAGACGAAAATCGTAGATTTTCGTCTTAACTAGACCGTCAAGCACAGCTTGAGATGGAAGACGAAAATTGTGGTTATGGGACCAATTCGACTATGTTAAGACCCATCGCCGCTCGCTCATTGGTTGTTCAGCCTGGCGTTGGAGACCATATCGCCCCCTTAAAGCTGTAGTACTGAGGCCAAATTGCTGGCTGAAAGCGCAAATTAGCCCAAAATGGATCGTGATGTACTGGACGAGCGCCATCTAACGGCTGCTGTTGAACGCGGGCTATTTTTCCAGGTCGAGGCCTTCGTTTAGAGTGAATACGTTCAAATCACGACTTTCTACGCGTCCTTGGTCGCGCCCTAATCGCTCTTCTCGGACTTGTCATCGGTGAATTACGGAGCCCCCTAGCGGCGGAACTAAGCGTGATAAGCTAAAAGCGAAGGCGGATTCCATACCCAAGTCGACGTTTGCCCGTCTTTTGCAACCGGTCCCGACTCTCTAGCGTCGCTATTAAGCGAACGGCGGCCATCGCAACCCCGAAAGAGTGCCGGTCCATATCGCCGTTGACTCATAATGGGAGCGTCGGCATGGAGGGGGGTGCACCTCTTGCGAGCGCTCTAGCGGCCAAACTAAGCGTCCTAGAGCAATTCTGAGGTGGTTTCGATCAGCCTAGCTCACATTTTTCTCTCCATTCATGCCAAATCTGGGCTCCCTAGCTCAAATATTGACCGAGTTATGGCCTTGCAAAGTTCAAAACGCCACTTGACACGTACGCTGAATATTGATTGGCCGATTACTCGAAAATCGTTCAGTATCCGGAAAAATCTGAGCGAGTGCTGCGTCACCGCCTCTCCCTGACGAATACTCTCAAACAAACAGCGAATCTCTAGACCCGATATGAACGGAGTACCGCGGGATAATCTGTTTCGCGACCTTGACCTTGCTGTGACCTTGGCCTTGGAAGCGTGACCTTGACCAATATAGTTATTCGTGCCCAATTACTGATGTCATGTATCACGCCCGGTGACGTTTGTCTCACTTGTAACCTTCACGGAGAAATTGAGATCATGTTCCCGCCAAAATGGTCCCATAGGGTCCCATGTCAAATTTTGGGAATTTTTTGCGGAAGAACTATTCGGACGATTTTCAAAATTAAAACACCGTATACAAAGTACTTACGAGCCTAATACGTGAATTAATTCTGAGCGTCATTAAGCAAAAACTCGGAACGCTATAGCGATTTTGCCGATTTTTGGTCCTATCTATCAATGGTTAAGCGAATTTCGAAAAATTCCTGTGACCTTCACCTTTGACCTACATGGCCCATCTACGAACTTAGCCTGACGGTGGACCGTGGCATTGTCTGTGCAGAAGGAGGAGTCGATATCTCAAACTCTTTAAAAAAAAAAAAAAAATCCAAAATTTTGAATTTTTAGCTGCCTGTGGCGCGAAAACTTTTTATCCTACGTCAAATCTGATGTCAGTAGCGCGAAAGATTTTGAGGAGCTGAGTATTTTGACACAAATTGCGGCTCTCTAGCTGCAATATTAAGAGAGCTAGAGCGCAAAATGTGTTTTGGACGTATGACGTCATCGTGACGTTGACGTTTAAGGTACGTTGCCCATCTTCGAACTCAGCCTGAGATTGGCACTTCCGCATCTTTTTGTGAATTTGGAAGTCGATATGTTAAGGCATTCGAGAGATAATGCGTGACAAGACAGACAGACAGACACACAGACAGACAGACAGACTCACCGAACACACTGACATAAGACGAAAATCGTAGATTTTCGTCTTAACTAGACGGTCAAGCACAGCTTGAGAAGGAAGACGAAAATTTCGGTTATGGGACCAATTCGACTATGTTAAGGCCCATTTCATGACTTTGGCATGGCACGACGTCAGTCATTTGGCGTATCGAGGCCTTATAGTGGGCTTGGCCATGTTAACGTGTGATTATTTGCTAGCGTCCAAACTACTGCTTTGATTTTGATGCAATTTGGCAAACATGATGCCAGTAATATGGGTACATATTCCACCACATCTGAGTCATCTACCTGCATTTATGTAGTCACAGCGAATTTTTTGCGCTTTCGGCAATGTCAAAATTAATCATCCAATTACTCGAAAACTATAAATGTGAGGTGAAATCTGAGGGCATATTACTCTTGCGTATCTCTCTGAAGAATACTCTGAAACAAACCGCGAATCTCTAGACCAAATATTAACGAAGATACACGGGAAAACATGTTTCGTAACCTTGACCTTGATGTGACCTTGACCTTGGAAGCGTAACCTTGGTCAATATAATATTTTATGCCCAAATACTAATGTCATTTCTCACGCAAGGTGTCGTTTGTCTGACATGTCCCCTTCATGGAGAAATTAAGAAGGCCTGATTCCCGCCAAAATGCTCCCATAGGGTCCCATGTTAAACTTTGGGAATTTTTAGCGGGAAAACTATATGGGCGATTTGCACAAATAAAAGACGATATAGAAGGTACTAATGGGCCCAATACGTGAAATAATTGGCAGCACCATTGATTGGAAACTGCGAACATTATAGCGATTTTCCCGTTTTTTGGTCCTATCTTACAATGGTTAAGCGAATTTCGAAAAATTTCTGTGACCTTGACCTTTGACCTACATGGCCCATCTACGAACTTAGCCTGACGATTGCCATTCCGCATCTTTCTGTGAATTTGGAAGTCGATATCTTAAGGCATTCGAAAGATAATGCCCCGCGTTACACACAGACAGACAAACCGAACACACCGACATAAGACGAAAATTGAAAATTTTCGTCTTAACAAACCGAACACACCGACATAAGACGGAAATTGAAAATTTTCGTCTTAACAAACAAACAGAGATTCACCGTCGAACGCCCGCTGATGACTGACTGACTAACAAAGACGCTATTTATATGGCTAAATGTTACAAAATTGTTCACATGCTTATATATAATTTTTGTTATATAAATGTCATCCTATATTATTTTATATAATAATGCCGTATAGAAATCGGCTAGTCGGATAAAACGATGCATGTTATGACATTAGAAGGTTCTTGGTAACTTAATTTAAATCACACTTTACCACACCAACTCAAAAGGTGTTACTCTACCAGAGTATTATTGCGAATTGTTCTTAATTTTCAACACGATATTTCAGATTCATGTATAAGTGTATGACATCAAATTAGCCGTACTTACAGTCCAATTGCATTTTGTCATCAAAACAAATTCATTTGTAAATTACATCTACGGCAATAAGGAAATATAGGAGAATATATTTTTTTTGTTAATTAATCTAATTTGATCCAGTACCCAGTGTTGTCGCCACATGTTATCTTCATGTCAACGTTTCGCAAACTGAAGTAGAACAACTGGGGTTTTCATCGTAAACTGCTTTGTCTGCTTCCGCAGCCTGGACACAGCGGGGTGCTAGAAAACATGCTCTCACATACTTTGAGGTTATTGAAAGTGCGCGATAAATAATTGATCGCCTCTTCGCCGGCAACAACCAACCTAATATATCCACATTCGCCGAATTATTTATAAGTATATATGTATATATATTATTTTATTCAATGGGGTCTACTGGCATTTGTCCACGCAGTGAGAGGTCAGAGGAGGGCGATGCATACGCAATGACGTATGGAGCGTATCCGTGAGCGAGAGTTACCAATGGAAGCGGAAGGCAAGACCACGTGTTACGTTACCATGCAACAGGCTTCTTCTGTTTAGAGAGAGATCGACAGAGAGGCAGAGTAGGGGGAGAGATAGACAGGGAGACAGAGTAGGGAGAGAGAGATAGACTGAGACAGAGTAGGGAGAGAGATAGACAGAGAGAGAGTAGGGAAAGAGAGATAGACAGAGACAGAGTAGGGAAAGACAGATAGACAGAGACAGAGTAGGGAGAGACAGATAGACAGAGACAGAGTAGGGAGAGAGATAGACAGAGACAGAGTAGGGAAAGACAGATAGACAGAGACAGAGTAGGGAGAGACAGATAGACAGAGACAGAGTAGGGAGAGAGATAGACAGAGACAGAGTAGGGAGAGAGATAGACAGGGAGACAGAGTAGGGAGAGAGAGAGAGACAGAGTAGGGAGAGAGATAGACAGGGACAGAGTAGGAAAAGACAGATAGACAGAGACAGAGTAGGGAGAGAGATAGACAGAGACAGAGTAGGGAGAGAGATAGACAGGGAGACAGAGTAGGGAGAGAGATAGACAGGGAGACAGAGTAGGGAGAGAGAGATAGACAGAGACAGAGTAGGGAGAGAGATAGACAGAGACAGAGTAGGGAAAGACAGATAGACAGAGACAGAGTAGGGAGAGAGATAGACAGAGACAGAGTAGGGAGAGAGATAGACAGGGAGACAGAGTAGGGAGAGAGAGATAGACAGAGACAGAGTAGGGAGAGAGATAGACAGGGACAGAGTAGGGAAAGACAGATTGACAGAGACAGAGTAGGGAGAGAGACAGACAGAGACAGAGTAGGGAGAGAGATAGACAGAGATAGACAGAGACAGAGTAGGGAGAGAGATGGACAGAGACAGAGTAAGGAGAGAGATAGATAGAGACAGAGCAGGGAGAGAGATAGACAGAGATAGACAGAGACAGAGTTGGGAGAGAGACAGACAGAGACAGAGTAGGGAGAGAGATAGACAGAGACAGAGTAGGGAGAGACATAAACAGAGACAGAGTAGGGAGAGGGATAGACAGATTAGGCAGAGAGAGATAGACAGAGACAGAGTAGGGAGAGAGATAGACAGAGATAGAGTAGGGAGAGAGAGATAGACAGAGACAGAGTAGGGAGAGAGATAGACAGAGAGAGAGTAGAGAAAGAGAGATAGACAGAGACAGAGTAGGGAAAGACAGACAGACAGAGACAGAGTAGGGAGAGACAGATAGACAGAGACAGAGTAGGGAGAGAGATAGACAGAGACAGAGTAGGGAAAGACAGATAGACAGAGACAGAGTAGGGAGAGACAGATAGACAGAGACAGAGTAGGGAGAGAGATAGACAGAGACAGAGTAGGGAGAGAGATAGACAGGGAGACAGAGTAGGGAGAGAGAGAGAGACAGAGTAGGGAGAGAGATAGACAGGGACAGAGTAGGAAAAGACAGATAGACAGAGACAGAGTAGGGAGAGAGATAGACAGAGACAGAGTAGGGAGAGAGATAGACAGGGAGACAGAGTAGGGAGAGAGATAGACAGGGAGACAGAGTAGGGAGAGAGAGATAGACAGAGACAGAGTAGGGAGAGAGATAGACAGAGACAGAGTAGGGAAAGACAGATAGACAGAGACAGAGTAGGGAGAGAGATAGACAGAGACAGAGTAGGGAGAGAGATAGACAGGGAGACAGAGTAGGGAGAGAGAGATAGACAGAGACAGAGTAGGGAGAGAGATAGACAGGGACAGAGTAGGGAAAGACAGATTGACAGAGACAGAGTAGGGAGAGAGACAGACAGAGACAGAGTAGGGAGAGAGATAGACAGAGATAGACAGAGACAGAGTAGGGAGAGAGATGGACAGAGACAGAGTAAGGAGAGAGATAGATAGAGACAGAGCAGGGAGAGAGATAGACAGAGATAGACAGAGACAGAGTTGGGAGAGAGACAGACAGAGACAGAGTAGGGAGAGAGATAGACAGAGACAGAGTAGGGAGAGACATAAACAGAGACAGAGTAGGGAGAGGGATAGACAGATTAGGCAGAGAGAGATAGACAGAGACAGAGTAGGGAGAGAGATAGACAGAGATAGAGTAGGGAGAGAGAGATAGACAGAGACAGAGTAGGGAGAGAGATAGACAGAGAGAGAGTAGAGAAAGAGAGATAGACAGAGACAGAGTAGGGAAAGACAGATAGACAGAGACAGAGTAGGGAGAGAGATAGACAGAGACAGAGTAGGGAAAGACAGATAGACAGAGACAGAGTAGGGAGAGAGATAGACAGAGACAGAGTAGGGAGAGAGATAGACAGGGAGACAGAGTAGGGAGAGAGAGATAGACAGAGACAGAGTAGGGAGAGAGATAGACAGAGACAGAGTAGGTAAAGACAGATAGACAGAGACAGAGTAGGGAGAGAGATAGACAGGGAGACAGAGTAGGGAGAGAGAGATAGACAGAGACAGAGTAGGGAGAGAGATAGACAGAGATAGAGTAGGGAAAGACAGATTGACAGAGACAGAGTAGGGAGAGAGACAGACAGAGACAGAGTAGGGAGAGAGATAGACAGAGATAGACAGAGACAGAGTAGGGAGAGAGATGGACAGAGACAGAGTAAGGAGAGAGATAGACAGAGACAGAGTAGGGAGAGAGATAGACAGAGATAGACAGAGACAGAGTTGGGAGAGAGATAGACAGAGACAGAGTAGGGAGAGAGATAGACAGAGACAGAGTAGGGAGAGAGACATAAACAGAGACAGAGTAGGGAGAGGGATAGACAGAGTGGGCAGATAGAGATAGACAGAGACAGAGTAGGGAGAGAGATAGACAGAGACAGAGTAGGGAGAGAGAGAGACATAAACAGAGACAGAGTAGGGAGAGGGATAGACAGAGTAGGCAGAGAGAGATAGACAGAGAAAGAGTAGGGAGAGAGATAGACAGAGACAGAGTAGGGAGAGAGATAGACAAAGACCGAGTAGGGAGAGATAGACAGAGACAGAGTAGGGAGAGAGATAGACAGAGTAGGGAGAGAGAGATAGACAGAGACAGAGTAGGGAGAGAGATAGACAGAGATAGAGTAGGGAGAGAGATAGATAGAGACAGAGTAGGGAGAGATAGACAGATACAGAGTAGGGAGAGAGATAGACAGAGTAGAGAGAGAGAGACAGACAGAGACAGAGTAGGGAGAGAGATAGACAGAGACAGAGTAGGGAGAGAGATAGACAGAGACAGAGTAGGGAGAGAGATAGACAGAGACAGAGTAGGGAGAGAGATAGACAGAGACAGAGTAGGGGGAGAGTGGCTGAGCCAAACAGAGATATAGAGGGCGAGGAAGGGGCAGCGGGAAAAGAGAGAGAGGGGGGGAGGAGAGACATACAGAGAGAGGGACAAAAATAGAACGCGAGGGAGGTGCAGAAGGAAGAGAGAGACGGAAGGGGTGAAGGGGAATCAGACAGAGGTAGAGACAGAGACACACAGACAGAAAGAGAGGGAGGGGCAGAAGGAAGAGAGAGGCGGAAGGGGATGGATGGGAGATATATATATACAGAGGGAGAGACAGACATAGAGAACAGAGAACAAAGAGTCAGAGGGAGGCGCGAGAGGGGGGTGGAGGGGAGGGAGACACGTACAAGGAGGGAGGTCGAGAAGGAAGAGATAAAGGGAATGGGATGGAGGGATGACAGATATAGGGAGAGAGAGAGAGAGAGAGAGAGGGGGGGGAGAGAGAGAGAGAGAGAGAGAGAGACGAAGGGGAAATGAACGGGAGTGAGAGACAAGCAGACATACAGAGGGGGAGAGACGGTTACAGATAAGAGAGAGAGTGGGTAGGGATGGAGAGAAGAAAGAGAGAGAGAGACGGAGAGAGTGAGAGGTTGGCAGAGAGACAAAACAGACGTACTAAGGAAGAGGGAGACGGCTAAAATGAGAAATACAGAAAGAGCGGGAGGGCAACAAGGGAAGGGGGGGGGGCTCAATGGAGAGAGAGATGGAGTGACGGTGGGTGTAAGGGGGAGTGGAAGGGGGGGGGGGAGGGGGGAGGGCAGAGGAGGAGACAGACCCTTGGCCTATGCGATGGCTAATGACAAAGGGGACATCCAACAATGGACCGCATGGGGCGGGTTTATCAGCAGGTCGGCCTGGTCATTATGGCTCATGTCAAGTACCCTCACAGAGGCACAGCCGTTTAATGTGCAGTCTCCAATGTCTGTATCAGTCGCTAGGGGGGGGGGTGCTTGAAAGCGGGCAAGACGGACGGAATAGGTCAAGTCAGTGAAGGATGTGAGACCTGGCGGCCTTCGGGGTAAGTTGAGAGATCTTTAAGATCTGTCCATGTTATACGTGGGCTGTTTTTAGTTTGACCTCCTGCTCGACCTCCTCTCCACCCCCCACCCCCCTTCCACTACCCCTCCTCCCTACTTCCGCCCCCTCCTCCCTTCCATTATCTGCTCCCCCTAACCCTGCCCCCTTCCACTACATCCTCCCCCTGCCCTCGGCTACCCTACCCCACCCCACCCCTCCCCTACCCCACCCGACCCCTACCCCACCACACCCTACCCCTACCACACCCTACCTTACATACCCCAACCTATCCTACCACAGCCTCCTATCCCTATCCTTTACCCTACCCCACCTCGCCCCTCGCCTACCCCACCCACCCCTCCCCTACCCCACCCCACCCCTCCCCTACCACACCCTACCCCTACCACACCCTACCTTACATACCCCAACTTACCCTACCACAGCCTCCTATCCCTATCCTTGACCCTACCCCACCTCTCCCCTCGCCTACCCCACCCCACCCCTCCCCTACTCCACCCTACCCCTACCACACCCTACCTTACATACCCCAACCTACACTACCACAGCCTCCTATCCCTATCCTTGACCCTACCCCACCTCTCCCCTCGCCTACCCCACCCCACCCCTCCCCTACCCTACCACAACCCTCCCCTACCACACCCCTACCCTACCACACCCCTACCCTATCCTACCTTACATACCCCAACCTACCCTACCACGTACATCCTCCAATCACTACCGCCTACCCTACCTACCACACCCCTCCCCTACCACACCCCTCCCCTACCACACCCCTCCCCTACCACACCCCTCCTCTACCACACCCCTACCCTACCACACCCCTACCCTATCCTACCTTACATACCCCAACCTACCCTACCACATACATCCTCCAATCCCTACGGCCTACCCTCCCCTACCACACCCCTACCCTACCACACCCCTACCCTATCACACCCCTACCCTACCCTACCTTACATACCCCAACCTACTCTACCACGTACATCCTCCAATCCCTACCGCCTACCCTACCCTACCACACCCCTACCCTACTACACCCCTACCCTACCACACCCCTACCCTACCATACCCCTCCCCTACCACACCCCTACCCTACCACACCCCTACCCTATCACACCCCTACCCTACCCTACCTTACATACCCCAACCTACTCTACCACGTACATCCTCCAATCCCTACCGCCTACCCTACCCTACCACACCCCTCCCCTACCACACCCCTACCCTATCACACCCCTACCCTACCCTACCTTACATACCCCAACCTACCCTACCACATACATCCTCCAATCCCTACGGCCTACCCTCCCCTACCACACCCCTACCCTACCACACCCCTACCCTATCACACCCCTACCCTACCCTACCTTACATACCCCAACCTACTCTACCACGTACATCCTCCAATCCCTACCGCCTACCCTACCCTACCACACCCCTACCCTACTACACCCCTACCCTACCACACCCCTACCCTACCATACCCCTCCCCTACCACACCCCTACCCTACCACACCCCTACCCTATCACACCCCTACCCTACCCTACCTTACATACCCCAACCTACTCTACCACGTACATCCTCCAATCCCTACCGCCTACCCTACCCTACCACACCCCTCCCCTACCACACCCCTACCCTACTACACCCCTACCCTACCACACCCCTACCCTACCATACCCCTCCCCTACCACACCCCTACCCTACCACACCCCTACCCTATCACACCCCTACCCTACCCTACCTTACATACCCCAACCTACTCTACCACGTACATCCACCAATCCCTACCGCCTACCCTACCCTACCACACCCCTCCCCTACCACACCCCTCCCCTACCACACCCGTCCCCTACCACACCCCTACCCTATCCTACCTTAGATACCCCAACCTACTCCACCACATCCTCCAATCCCTACCGCCTACCCTACCCTACCACACCCCTCCCCTACCACACCCCTACCCTACCACACCCCTACCCTATCCTACCTTACATACCCCAACCTACCCTACCACGTACATCCTCCAATCCCTACCGCCTACCCTACCCTACCACACCCCTCCCCTACCACACCCCTACCCTACCACACCCCTACCCTATCCTACCTTACATACCCCAACCTACCCTACCACGTACATCCTCCAATCCCTACCGCCTACCCTACCCTACCACACCCCTCCCCTACCACACCCCTCCCCTACTACACCCCTACCCTACTACACCGCTACCCTATCCTACCTTACATACC